>JAJEJO010051143.1:43505-94217 GCA_020662805.1 Glaucomys volans | reverse complement strand
GCCATCTAACCCAACCGAGAGACCAGGCTCTGCTGGGGGAGACGATCCTCCCAGGGCCCTGTTACTTCTGTCATCTAGAGGGCTGTGCACCTCAGTCCAGTCCTGTCTGTCTCCAGCAGGCCTATGGAAAGCTGAGACGATCCTCAGGGCTTGGCCATTCGGCAGGTTGCTGGACTGTCCCTCCCTCCATCTGTACGGAGGACATTTTGAAGGGCAAAAGCCCAAATACCCAGGCCTTAAAGATCTGGCACAAGGGCTCAGGAATCCCCACAATCGCTTGCTGTTCCTCCTCTTCCTGCAGAACTCAAAAAGGAAGCTATGGCAGGGTGCCAGCTCCCGACTGGGCAAGAAGACCTTTATCCCCCGGGGAGCTGGGAAGGAGGGTAATACAGGGCCTTCTTCAAGTTAGAGCCGTTCGCAGATGAGGTGAAGACACTCTGGGAGTCGACAAAGGAACTCTCCCTGTGGACTCTTGCAGGAATGTAGGAATCGAGCTGAGCTGTGGTAATCGAGTAGCATTGGATGCGCACACCCTCTCATTAACCACGGGCATTGCACATTCACTTGGTGCTGACCCAGTACTTGGTGCCTTTTCCATACGTACAACTATGGTGGCTAAGAGTGAGGCTGTGAGTGGCATTGTTCAGGTTCCAATCAGCTCTATCAGCTGTGTGGCTTGGGCAAGTTCCCTAACATCTCTGAGTCTTAGTTGTTTTTCCTTTTTGGGTACCAGGGATTGAACCCAGGAGCACTTAACCACTGAGCCACATTCCCAGCCCTATTTTGTATTTTATTTAGAGACAAGGTCTCACTGAGTTGCCTAGGACCTCGCTAAATTGCTGAGGCTGGCTTTGAACTAGCAATCCTCCTGCCTCAGCCTCCTGAGTACTGAGATTACAGGCGTGCACCACCGCGCCCGGCTCCCAGCCCTTTTCAATATTTTATTTTGAGATAGGGTCTTGCTGAGTTGCTTTGGGCCTTCCCTAAGTTGCTGAGGCCAGCTTTGAACTCGAGATCCTCCTGTCTCAGCTTCCGGGGCTGGGATTGTATGCTTACGCCACCTTGCCCCATAGTTGTTTGTTTCATTTGTAGAATGAGGATCAGAAGAATATGTTTCGTAGGGTCACTGAGAGGATTAAATGAGATAGGTATATGAAGTGTTTATCACCATACCTGACACAAAATAAAGACTCCCTAATTATTAAGTATTATTGCAAACCATTTAGGTAAACACTGGGAGATCTTTGCCTTCATTTTGTTTATTTAGTTTTATGTGGTGCTGAGAATTGAACCCAGTGCCTCACACATGCTAGGCAAGCACTTACCACTGAGCCACAGCCCAGCCCCTGGAAGGCCTTCTTATTGCATAACTGGAGGAAAACCATTCCTTTGTAAGCACCACACCAGACGCATGTTCCACAATATGCAGGGACCATATTTTCTGAACCCCCAAACTATATAATCTGGCAGAGATTTTCTCATACTTGTGAATTTTATTTTGTATAAAAGGCATACATTTTCTCCACAAATAAACAATTGACTCTAAGTGGTCAGATCAGACCTGAACACATGGAGAAACGTGAGCCTCCACTCTCTCCAGAGGCCAGCAGGGTCTTTAAAATATTGACAAATTCTAAAGTTCACTTGAAGAAAACTGAGTGGGTCAGCCAAGAAGTTTTGAAAAGCAAAACGAAACTGCTGGGTGCAGCAGCAGTGGCGCAGGCCTGTGATCCCAGCTGTTCTTGAGGCTGGGACAGGAGGACTGTAGGTCCTAGGGCAGCTCAGGGAACTCAGCAAGGCCCTGTCTCAAAACAACAACGACAAAGATTTTCCAGCTGACCCAGGATGTAGTGCAGCGGTGAAGCCCCCTGGGTGGAAATGAAACCACAACGAAGCAGAATCTGTGTGGAGAGAGAACTTCAAGGACTAGGTACTAACACTAATTTTCAGCCTGGTGCAGTGGCGCACGCCTGTAAGCCCAGTGGCTCGGGAGGCTGAGGCAGGAGGGTCTCGAGTTCAAAGCCAGCCTCAGCAACTTAGCGAGGCCCTAAGCAAAGACCCTGTCTCTAATAAAATACAAAAATAGGGCTGGGCATGTGGCTCAAGTGGTGAAGTGCCTCTGGGTTCAATCCTAGTACCAAAACAAAAACAACAAAAACAAAACAAATTTTCTCTAGAAAAAATTGCAAATAGAATGTAATTTGGGGTGGGCGTGGCGTCTCAACATAAATCTAAAGGGAGAAACCATAAAGAAGACTGATAGGTTTTAGCACATAAAAATGAACTTTCCTTCAAAAATTAAAAAAAAAAAACAAGGCTGGGACAGGGCTCACGGGTAGAATGCTTGGGTAGCATGAAGGAGGGAGGCCCTGGGTTTGACCCTGCACGAGGGTAGGGGAGGCAGTCTGAGGACACATTTGCAACACAGGACAGTAGTTAAAACCTGCACCTGATGCACACCCCGCCCCCAAAACAAAATCCACCTCCCAGCTCTTTTTTTCTATTTTTTGCAGTGCGAAGGATCAAATCCAGGACCTCACCCTTGCTAAGCAAGTGGCCTTCCCCTGAGCTACATCCCCAGCCCCAAACTGCCCAAGCTTGAAAATGGACAAACAGAAAAAAAGTGGGCAAAGGGACAAAAATTCACAAAAGATACAACACAAACTGGCAATAAATAACCACGTGAAAACACAATCCAGAGGCTGGGGTGGCAGCACACGCACCTGGAATTCCAGGACTTGGAGGGCTGAGGTCAAAGATCACTTCTGCCCACGAGTTCCAAGTTCACTGGGCAACACAGGCAGATCCAGCCTCAAAACCAAACCAAACCCCAAACCATCCAGCTAATTGGGAGTCTCAGAAACATACATCAAAACAATGAAAAAGAATCATTTTCAATTAATTTGAAAAAAATCTCCACTGTTGTTTCAACATTGTAGAAAACAATGGCCATTTCTCACGGAAGACTCATAAATTTTCCTGTTAGATAATTTAGAAAACATTTAAAAAATATGTCTTGTTTTTGATCCATCACTTCCCTACTTCTAGAATTTTGAAATGTCATGAATCTATAAAGGATATTAAAAAGGAGAAAATTTGTAAGCAATTTATTTGTACATTCATAAAGCCTTTAAGAATCCTGATATAAAACAATGTCTTTTTAAAATGCAGAGAAAATTCACACTTGTATTAAGTGAAAAAGGCAGACTTTATTTATACCGGGCATCACCCTAATTGTGCCAAACATGAAATGAACATGTACAGAAAAACACCAGAGGGTACCTATCAAACTATCAAACGTAATTGATTTGAGGAGGTAGAAAGCATGAGAGATCTTGATGTTCCCCCATTTCCTATTTATGCAACAGATTTTAAAAGTGTTTTAAAAATAATTGTACAAGTCAAAATTTGCCTTTGTGGAGAGCATTAAAGGAGAGGAAATTGTATTCGCTTGGAAACCCCGGGAAGTGTTTTCTTTGGAAAGCCAAGGCCACCTGCTAGTGGGTGAGTCACTGGCACAGGTTCACACCTGCCTCCTGAGACGCCACACTGGCTGCTGCCCTTGCCTGTTTCTAAGCGAAGTGACCCACGTGCGCAAATGGCCACCTTGGTCGTTGCCCTGCGTCTGACCCGCAGCCATAGGTCGCCAGGCAACTCCTGCTTTTTCTTAGATTCGGAAATGGAGTGCCTTTCAAAGTTCACGAGGTCGGCCTCCCATTCTCCACTTGGGAACCGACTCGAGGCCGCAGAGCTCAGGTGCGCCGCTGCGGTCGGGGTGCGCCGCGCGCCACCGCGCACACCGGGGCCAGGCGTGCGCGGCCGCCGGGCAGCCGGGAGAGGCCCCCGGCTCGACGCTCAGGGGCAGCCGGCGCCCTTTGAAGTCTCGCTATGAGCTCCTAATCACTGAGTGCCCACCAACCTGACCCAGTGACCCCGCGCCGGCCACGTGGTCGCCCGGGGGCGCGCGTCCCCTGTGGGGACAAAGGGTCAGAAAACTTGAGCTCCGGCTCGTCGCCGAAAACCCTGGCGGGTGGTCGCCACAGCGACCGAGCCGGGCGCCCCCGGGCGGACCCCGCGGCTGGGGAGCGGGGGTGACCCGGCCCCGCCCCGTCCCCAGGCCGCGGCCGCCGAGCCGGCGACTGACCCTCGGCAGCTCCTGTAGTCACGTGGCGCTGGGAACCCGGCGGGGGGGAGGCTGGGGACGGGCCTGGCAGTTGTGAACTCGAACCTGCCGCTGTCGCCGCGGCGGGGCCGGGAGCGGGCCGCGGAGGCCGGCCTGGGGCTCCATGGACGGGCGCGGCGCCCCTGCAGCGCCCGCGGGAGAGGTACGGCGCGGGGCCCGCGAGGGCGGCCCCACCTGCGGGGCGCGTGACCGTGAGTGTGCGCGACTGTGGGTGTGCGGGGGGCCTGCGGGCGGGGGGAGCGCACCTGCGCACAGGCTCCGCGGGCTGCGCCGTGCGTGGGACCCGAAGTGGCTGAGGCGTAGGAGCGGGAGCCGCGCGCCCGCGGACGCGGACGGAGGGCACGCACCAATACAAAAGGGGGGTGTGGGCCTTCTGCCACCCTTGGCGGTCCGAGCAGCCGAAGGGGATTCTGGCCGAGTCCGGGTCACTCTGGCGCGCCCTGCGCAGCCCCATGGGAAACCGGCCTGGAATTCCTGTTGGAGGAGTGGGGGAAGGGGAGCCAGCAGGGATTCCGAGTTCCTGCTCTCGGCCGGCCTTTGGCCACCAGGAGAAGACTCCTGCCACAGAATGGAGAATTCGTTCTGTGACCTTCCCAGGGGAGGAGGTGACCCCCAAAGACAGCAGTGCACTTCCTTAGTGAAGGGCGACACTCATTTGTGCATCCAGGATCCATTAAGGTCACTGTCACGCAGGCTGTGGGGCTTAAGGCAGGAGCTGTGGCTTTGTTGGGGGAGGGTTGGACTAGTGAGGACACAAAGATGACTGCCCAGGAGCGCAGAGCCTCACACATGTTCTCTCTCCCCTCCCCACAGGTAAGGCTGGCCTCTCTGCAGTCAGAGGTCTGAGCTCTGCCATGGGGGTAGGGGTGTCTTTATTGCTGCAGTTTTCTCTGACATCCGGGGGCTATCGGAGTGTGGGCCGAAGCCGGCGCTGCAGCCGCAGAAGTATCCCCAAGAACATCCCCAGGAAGAGCTGGAAAAAGCCTCATCCCCAGCTCTGCAGTCTTCAGGGTAGAGTCTGGCCCTCGTGTTCCCAAACCACCACACAGCCCCGGTGCTCAGGCCTCCCCCTCCTGGCAGAAGGAATAGGGCCTTTGGGGGAAGGACCCCTATCTCATATCCAGGGATCTTCCCCGTATTCATTTAGTCCCCAGAGGATGAGTCATGTCTGTATTCCCACAGAGAGCAGGCCTTAGGGAATTTAGGGGCTGTCTGGATGGGGCCTGTGAGCAGGAGGTCCCTTCGGAGGCCAGCTGTCATCCCAGCCGTCATTCTATGTGGGCGGCTCTCAGGCAGGAATCTGGACTCCCCTGAGCTGTGGAAGAACTGAACATGGGGCAGCCCTTGACCTGGTTTGGGCAGGACCAGGCAGGGGACGGTGATTACAATCTTTCTTTCCCCCTCTTACTAATCCCCAGCACCCCAAGGGAGTCAGAGCCTGGAATGCCCCCCCCCCCCCCCCCCCCCCCCCCCCCAGGGCAGTGGTCTGTGGGTGTTCTTTGGATAAGGAGAGCTTTGCTTCCTGCGGGGTACTAATAGTGTGTGTGGGTGGAGGCGGGCAGGCAGGCAGAATGTGGGCAGTCTGGACAGGCGGTGACCTGGCATTCGTCTGTGCTGGGAGTGGTGCCCCAGGCTCCCCTTCTGTCCCCAAGAAAGGCTGTTCTCTCCAGGCTGCTGCCCAGAGAAGCTGAGGTTGGTGAGGCTTAAACTGCCTCCCCTGTGGCCTTGCAGGCAATTTATTTTTGCAACATCCTTGCAAACTCAGACCTCGAAAGGAGAAATACTGCCCTGGAAGTGTCAAAGACATGTCCCTCAGTCCTAGTTGTGCTCTTGGTTTACAGTGTCACCTCAGGCAAGTCCCATTCCCTTTTGCTGCCTCACACTTGCATCATCTGTCAACCGGGGCACTCGATGTCTGCTCAGCCAGCTTCACCAAGTCACTGTGAACCCAAACGTGGCAATAGGAAATGGCAGACACATGGAGAGGCCACAGGGAAGCTTTGAAAAGTCACAGGGCACTGCAGGGAGATGTGACCATATTTTCTGGTGGGTCCTCTGGCTGGAGTGTTTGTGCAGCTGACTCTGGAAGTTTACTCACCTCCTGACACTGGGGTAGCTGTCACAAGGGAATTCCAAGAAGTATCAGTACCTCTCCCTTCTGAAAGCATCCAGGGCAATAAAGATACAAGATAAATATCCTTGAAATGTTACCTAGAAATCCAAGATTGAAATAAATAACCTACAAGGAATTACGAGAGTCTAGATTGGTGTCAAGGGCTCCCAGAGTCCACAGAGGGTGAGCTGCTCTTAGGGTCTGGGGTCTCTGAGGGGGAAAGGAACTGGGGTGGAAGTCTTGGTCTCTGGAGTGACAATGCTTTTCCACCCTCAGCAGAGGAAGAACCAATGCTGGAACGGCGCTGCAGGGGCCCCATGGCCATGGGTCCAGCCCAGCCGAGACTCCTTTCAGGGCCCTCCCAGGAGTCACCTCAGACCTTGGAGAAGGAGTCCAGCGGGCTGAGGCACCAGGCCACCAAACTGGCCCAGTCAGGCAATCAAGCCCTAGGCAGGGCCCATCGCTGTGCCCACTGTCGAAGGCACTTCTTGAGCTGGGTGGCCCTGTGGCTTCACACTCGAAGGTGCCAGGCCCGGCTCCCCCTGCCTTGTCCTGAGTGTGGGAGGCGCTTCCGCCACGCCCCCTTCTTAGCCCTGCACCGTCAGGTCCATGCTGCTGCCATACCAGACCTGGGCTTCACCTGCCACCTCTGTGGGCAGAGCTTCCGAGGCTGGGTGGCCCTGGTTTTGCATCTGCGGGCCCACTCGGCTGCAAAGCGGCCCATCGCTTGTCCCGAATGTGAGAGACGCTTCTGGCGACAAAAGCAGCTTCGAGCACATCTGCGGCGGTGCCACCCCCCTGCCCCTGAGGCCCGGCCCTTTATATGCGGCAACTGTGGCCGGAGCTTTGCCCAGTGGGACCAGCTGGTTGCTCACAAGCGGGTACACGTGGCTGAGGCCCTGGAGGAGGCGGCAGCCAAGGCTCTGGGGCCTAGGCCCCGAGGTCGCCCGGCTGTGACCGCCCCGCGGCCCGGGGGAGACGCCGTGGACCGCCCCTTCCAGTGTGCCTGCTGCGGCAAGCGCTTCCGCCACAAGCCCAACCTGATCGCCCACCGACGAGTGCACACTGGTGAGCGTCCCCACCAGTGCCCGGAATGCGGGAAACGCTTCACCAACAAGCCCTACCTGACCTCGCACCGCCGCATCCACACCGGCGAGAAGCCCTACCCGTGCACGGAGTGCGGCCGCCGTTTCCGGCACAAACCCAACCTGCTGTCGCACAGCAAGATCCACAAGAGGTCCGAGGGCTCTGCACAGGCCACCCCCGGGGCTGGGAGCCCCCAGCTTTCAGCCGTGGTGCTGGATCCCTCGGCAGAGGCTCCCCCAGAGAAGATTGCTCCGGAGCCTGTCGCGGAGCCTCCGCCCGAGGCCCCCCTGGAACCCCTGCGGGACCCGGCCGAGGCGACCCCGTCCCTGTACAGCTGCGACGACTGCGGGCGCAGCTTCCGGCTCGAGCGCTTCCTGCGGGCGCACCAGCGGCAGCACACCGGGGAGCGGCCCTTCACCTGCGTCGAGTGCGGCAAGAACTTCGGCAAGAAGACCCACCTGGTGGCGCACTCGCGCGTGCACTCGGGCGAGCGGCCCTTCGCCTGCGAGGAGTGCGGGCGCCGCTTCTCCCAGGGCAGCCACCTGGCCGCCCACCGGCGCGACCACGCCCCCGAGCGGCCCTTCGTGTGCCCCGACTGCGGCAAGGCTTTCCGCCACAAGCCCTACCTGGCCGCCCACCGGCGCATCCACACCGGCGAGAAGCCCTACGTCTGCCCCGACTGCGGCAAAGCCTTCAGCCAGAAGTCCAACCTGGTGTCCCACCGGCGCATCCACACAGGCGAGCGGCCCTACGCCTGCCCCGACTGTGACCGCAGCTTCAGTCAGAAGTCCAACCTCATCACCCACCGCAAGAGCCACATTCGGGATGGCGCCTTCTGCTGTGCCATCTGTGGCCAGACCTTTGACGATGAGGAGAGACTCCTGACTCACCAAAAGAGGCATGATATCTGAGAAGGGCAGGGGCTGTGGGGGGCGGAGACGTGCCCTGGGCTCCTTCGCAGCACGAGTGTGGCAGTGGGCCCCGGGGTCACGCTCCATTGGAGCTGGTGGAGGAGACGAATGCGAATCTCAGAAGGGACAGAAGAGGCGGGTGTGAACTGGGCCCTGTCAGTGAGGGAGCCCACCCGGATGGCCAGGGATGCCCCTTCAGAGCGCAAAGACCTGGCTTCTGGCTGGTATTTCCAGCCTTGATCCTAACTGTCCCATGCCCTGGAAAAGTAGCAATAGCAGCTCCGTTTACCCTTAGTGCCCTTGGCTAGAGGAGCCACCGGTGGGAAGGAAGAGTCCATCCTCTGGTGTTAACGCCTTAATGTCCCAGTCTTTATTATGAGTTACTTCAGGTCACTTTTGAAAATAGGTGTGGTGCAGTCCTTCGTAAAGGAAAGCTCAGGAGGGAAAGTGGACCAGCTGGATAGCCTTGGAGAACCTGCTGGCCTTGTTAGGCAGCATGGGGCCTCTTCAGTCCAAGAGATGAAGCTAAGCTGCTGTGCCCCCTCCCTGACGCTCCTGCTAAAGTCCCAGGCTTGCAGAGGCCCCTTTACTGCCAGTGACTCCATCCTCTTCCTCCCTGAAGATCAGCCCCCCAGGGCGTTTCCTCCTTGGTCTGTCTGGCTTTATCCAGTTGGCCCTGCCAGTGCTGACCCTCTTCCACTCTTTCTGCTTGTGTTGTGGGAAGGACTGGCCCACCAATGCTGGAGGGTCAACTGAAGGGAAGGTCCTGGCTGAGTTTCCTGTTCAAGGTTTCCAGCATGTGGATACCAGCCTCTCCTGGTGACCGGGAGCTCCCACCTCCTGAGGCCCTGGTTCTATAGTAGGATGATTCTAATTGTTCAAAATTCTTCCTTATAATGATTGAATTCTGCTTTCCTATAATTTCTACATATTGGGCCTTGTTCTATTCTCTGGATCTAAGCAGAAGAACCACTTACCCTCCTTTTCAGACTAGAGAATAAAGATTTGGTTTTAGAACTGGTGACTGGGGAGTGTTCCTTTACTTGGGGACTGTGGAGTTGGAGGGAGGAACAGGGCTCATCTTCCTGGGAAGGAAGGGCTATGTGGGGGATCAGGCAGCAGCTGAGGACTTCTACACCCTCCATGCAGTCCTTCCCTGAGAAGGTGGCCAGCGAACCAGGAAGTTGGGCTAAGTCCCTGGGTGGTGGGCCAAGGTTCCAGTTAACTGAACCTGCTAGGTTGTGGTGCACACCTGTAATCCCAGTGACTTGAGAGGCTCAGGCAGAAGAACTGCAAGTTGGAGGCCAGCCTGGGCAATGTCCTGTCTCAAAACCTTAAAAAGGGCTGGGGATGCAGTTTATGGTGAAGTGCCTCTGGGTTCAATCCCTAGTACCCACTTCAATGATACCGGTTCCTGGTCACTGGGGTGCATCCAGGGCCACCACTGTCTTTCTCACCACCTTGACCTTCCAGTCACTTTAGCTGGCATTGAAAGTCCTTTTGGGCAGCAGTGGGTCCTACAGACAGGTTAGACTTGCAGCCTCTGCTCATGGGTTGACAACATGACAGAGGAATCTCTGGAAGACGGGCAATTCTGAGCAGCAGAGCCGGCTCCTAGCCTGCACATCCCACACACACTGGGTGCAGAGCCACATGACCAGGTGTTCAGTCTTTGAGGCCAGGTCAGACTTTCAGGTGCCAGTTACCAGGAAAGAAAGGGGCAGATTTGACTGTGTCCTGCAGGGTCTCGCTCACCTGGTGCAGGTCCCTCACTGTGTCTTCCCCCCACTGGGGTTTTCCTACATATTTGAATGTCTGTTTCTGTCAACAGGCTTATTTATGTCTGCCTGTGTTCATAATCTCTGCATTCATCCCCAGCACCAAGTGGGGAGCACTGCTTAAGAATAACCACCATTTGCCTATGGGGTGGCACCTGGCGGGGAAGTTCCCCTGCATTGCTTCACCTGATCCTTGTGCAGTGGGTGCTCCTGTTTGCCTTTTCAACATGAAAACATTTGCTCATGGTCATGTAACTGGCAGCCACCACAGGCGATTCAAGCTCAGGCCCCTGAACCCGTCCCTCTTCACCACCACCATATGCTTTTTTGGATAAATTGAGTTTGCTGCTGCCGCCTTTGGTTAAGATAAGTATTAAATGCCTACTGTGTGCTTGATGTGATGGTAATGGGTTTCAAAGATCAGAACTCCTGTGAAGTCTCCAGACCCCTGTGGGGCTTCGGTCTGGAGAGGATGAACATAGGCACAGAGTGGAGAGAGGGACAGGGCGGAGTTAGATGGAAGCCAGCATCTTCAAAGCTTCATATTGTTTTGGGGAGTTATTGGGCCACTTAGTCACCTGTGTAGTTGCTGAGCATGGTGACTTATGCCTGTAATCCCAGCAGTTCAGGAGGCTAAGGCAGGAGGATTGCAAGTTCAAAGCCAGCCTCAGCAACTTAGTGAGGCCCTAAGCAGCTTAGTGAGACCCTGTCTCAAAAAATTTAAAAAAAAAGTGCTGGGGGTGTGGCTCAGTGGTTAAGTGCCCCTGGGTTCAATCCCCTCACCTTGCAAAAACCCTGTGTAGTTGGAGGCAAGTTACCTGTCAGAGCCTGGGGATGGAGGGCATGGTCTCGAAAGTCGTGCTGGCATCTGCCTCTGAGGGAGCACACGGCTTCCCATGGAGGGGAGATAGGAAAGATGTGGACGTCTGGAGGTGATGGGCAGCGAGGAGCAGCAGGTCCTCTGGCTCTAGTTAATATTGAGGGTGGGACAAGGATGGGGGAAGAGGGAACCAAACCAGGGGTGCTGGCCTCAAGAAAAATCAGCATCTTAAAGGGACCTGGCCTGACTGTGGGGAAGATGGGTACTGGGTGCCCTGTGTTATGCTGTCCACTGTTTCAGGTAGAGTTGGTAAAGACAGGGCTGAAGGACAGAGAAGGCCACATAGGTGGCCTTAGGAAGCTGGGAGAGTAGAGACAGTGAATTTGCCCCTGAGTCCATCCTGAGTTTTTCAGAGGATCAAGTGGCCCCCAAGTCCTGTTCAGCTTGGTTCATGCAGACAGCAGTCACAGGGGCGGCTGACCACGCAGGAGGGGTCAAATCTCTGCCTCAGGAGCTTCCTTCTCTTCTGAGGAATTGGTAGGTTTCTTCCTTCCTTCCTTCCTTCCTTCCTTCCTTCCTTCCTTCCTTCCTTTCTTTCTCTTTCTACACAGTGTTGAATTTTTTTAAACATTAAATAATGCAGGCTTAGCCGGGCGCGGTGGCGCAGGCCTGTAATCCAAGCGACTTGGGAGGCTGAGTCAGGAGGATTGCGAGTTCAAAGCCAGCCTCAGCAACTTAGCGAGGCCCTAAGCAACTCAGTGAGACCCTGTCTCTAAATAAAATACAAAATAGGGCTGGGGATGTGGCTCAGTGGCCAAGTGTCCCTGAGTTCAATCCCTGGTTCCAAAAAAAAAAAAATAAATAATAATAATAATAATAATAATAATAATAATGCAGGCTTGTTTACACTTTTAATATGAAAGTCCTGCACCTCCTACCTGCCAAGTCCTTTCTCTACAGTGTGGGAAGAGCTTGGGGTTCTTCCCCTAGACAACGTTTTTCCTCTGGAAAAAGTGTCCCCTCCTTTTTTAAAATTTATTTTTTATTGTTTTAGCATAATGGGAATAGAATCCCAGATGTGCTTCATTCTTTCTACCCCTGAAATGCCCTTGGCCAAGGAATGTCAATTCGGAGAAAGTTTTCACTCTGTAGAGGAGGAAACAAGCTCAGAGTGGAAGTGACCTCCCAGGGTAAATCACACTAGCTGGTGGAAGAGCTGGAACTAGAGTGTTGGTCTCTGAAGCAGGACCGAGTCCTGCAAACCTTTTATGGCTCCTCCTTCAGAAGCAATCCTGCGAGGGAGACCCTGAAGGATCGACTGCTAGTGAGGTGAGGCCTCTGTAGGGTGTGCTGGGGTTCATGGAGCACAAGTGCTTCTATTGTTTATAGCCAAATATAACTACAAAGGCCCAGTAAGATATGTAGGCAACTAGAAAATTATTAACCTTTTACAGGTGAATAAAATCAAAGTTCAGAGACAGAAAAATAGCTTTCGTGAAAGCTGTACATGAACCAGTGGCAAAACAAGAGAATCCTGGCCCCCAATTTCTATTATGCTTTTGAGGCTCAGCAGCAGTTAAGCCTGTGGCAGATGCTTCATTAGGGGCTGACTGCTTAAGTAACATCAGGTCCACCTTCACGGGGCTGTCAGAGAGCAGCCCGGCTGCTGTATGAATCTCGCCTCTGAAGGCAGTTTCTCAGCAGCTCTGCAGACAGTTCTGCCAGTGGGAGTTGACCCAGTTGTGTCCCCTTAGAGGAAGAAGTGAGAGGGATTTCCTGCCAATCAGGGCTACGCTTTCCCGGAGGTCTTTGGGAACTGTACACCCTAGCTGGCCATCTGGACCAGGTTAGCAGCTGGGAGATGATTCCATTTATTAGAGCCCTAGTGAGCATGGTGAAACAAGACCTGGAAACTTAACCTGCTCGGACCCTGTTTTCCCAGCTAGAGATCAAGGGGTTGAATCAAGGGCTCGCCGCAGTGCTGGGGATTCTCCGCACACGAGGCACCTGGCACGTGCACCTTCCCGCGATGTGGACACACGAGATGGGTGCAGAACCGCCCAGGGAACACCGCTTCTCAGAGAGGAAAGAAAAAGGACGACGGAGTCGACGTGCGCTCGAGGGGAAGTCTCCGAGCGGGTTTCTTTGTGGTTCGGGAGGGATTCCCAGCGGACACCAGTGGCAGGCCACACTGGGGTGCTCCGAAAATATTCGCGGAGCTAAGTACCGAAGCCGTGCGTGCGCCCTGAGTTCAGACATTCCCACGCCCAAGTGCGGGAAGCCGGGTGCGCGGAGAGAAGACCGGGACACTGGCCTCAAGGGCAGGGCGGACAAGGGCGCCGTGACGCCGCGCGGCCACCGGCTGCCGGACCGCGCCCGGCCTCCTCCCCACGGCCCTCGGCGCAGGCGTTCGCGGCGCCCGGCCGCGCGCCCGCGGGGCGAGGTCAGCCCCCCCGGCTATTGGCTCTGGAGAACAAAGGGGCCGCCCCGCGGGCCGCTCCGATAGGACCGGGCGTGTCATCTGAGCCGCGCAGCCAATCGGGTGGCTGGACAGCCTGGGGGACGGCCAGGACCGCTAGCCAATCAGGTGCGCGTGCCCTCCCCGCCTGCCCCGGGACTGGCCAGGGCTGGGAGCCCGGTGCCCAAGTCGCCCCCGGGGTGGCAGTTCCCGTTAACCTTAGCTACAAAGTCAAAGGTATTTATTTCCCCGGCCCCCTCCCTCCGAGTCCCTCTGCATTTAGGGCGGGGAGGGGCAGTGCGAGGGATGGCCCGGCGCCCGGCCCGCTCCTCCCGCGCTGCTCCACCCGGCCCGGGCTGGCGCGGAGGGAGGGGGCGCGGGCCTCCGGGTGCCGAGCCCCTCACGCCCCGGTGCTCCAGGCCCCAAACTTTCGCCATCCCCACACAGCCCAGGGGGAAAGGGACCTGGGCCGGGGTGGGCAGGGCCGCAGGCCAGGGGCGTGAGGTCAGGAGGGAGGCCCGTGAGCATGCGAGGGAGAACCTAATGGTGAGCGGAGGTCGCTTGTTCACGGCCCCTCCTGTACTGGCCCGTTGTTCTGAGTTCCCTGTCTGTGTCCACCTCCCTGATAGACAGCTTCTGGGGGCCAGTGCTCTTTGCAGAGTGACTCATAGGTGCTCAATAAATGTGCGACTAAATGAGCGGGGCGGGAGGAATTGGGGGTACGGAATAGTGAGAGGAAAGCCCCACAGAAGTTGCACCCGTGTGAGTGGGCGTGTGCATGGTCTTCCCGAACCTCCGGTCCAGGAAAGTCAGCACTGCAGTCGGATCTCGGCGGGGTTGGGATGGGGTGGGGAGGGGGCTTCTTCCTCTGTGAAGGTGGGGGATGTGGAGATGCTGCCCCCTTCAGGGCAGGATGGAGTGCGGCTGGAGTCGGGTGATCAGAGCCCAAGGGTTGGAGGCTTGGAGGCAAGTGACAGGTCCAGGCTCCACCTTAATGTTCTTTTTGAATTCCCGTGTGCACTACAAAATGAAGAGATTAGATGGCATTTGTTCACTTTCAGCGCCAAGATTCCAGGGTTCTGCGCTTTTAATCTGTTTTAGACTGAAATTTCTTTTATTTTAATGTACCCTTATAACAAGGCTTAGTAATGGTTACAACGCACAGGGCCCATAGTGGGTGCCAAGAGGTGGAAGCACCCCTGTGTTTAAATGCTGTAATCTTGTTGCACAGCCAGAGATAGGATTTTTTTTTTTTTTTTTTGCCGGGTGATGGTGGTGGTGAATTGAACTCAGGCCTTGCATGTGCTAGGGAAATGCTCTACCACTGAACTTCTTTTTTATATTTTATTTTGAAATAAGGTCTCACCAAGTTTCTGAGGCTGTCCTCAAACTTGCTATCCTCCTTCCTCAGCCTCCTGAGTAGCTGGGATTACAAGCATGTGCCACTGCTAGATACAAAGAAAGTATTGATGATAACAGTTATTCCGTGGAGATGGTACTGGATTGAATGGTGCACAGGTTAAACAGAGGAGTCCCTACCAGCCACGTGTACCAAAAAAGGTTTCCTGAGCAAAGTGATCCCTGATCTGGGCTGAGAAGAGAAGTCAGTCAGATGAGTCCATTCCAACAATGGACTTGGGTGGGTGTGTGAGGACTTCACAAGCTAAAGCTCAGGAGCTGTGTATTGGGAGATGTAGTTTGTCGGGTGCAGTGGGAGAGGTGACCCCAGACCAGGCTTTTGGCCTTGCCAGGAAATTTTAAGCTAAATCTGAAAGTATGAGGGAGTCATTGAATGATTGTAAGTAAGGAAATAATGTTCAAATTTCAATTTTAGAAACATTGGTTTGGTTTCTGGGTGGCAGATAGATTGGAGGGAGCAAGATAAACCATAAAGCACTGAAGTCATCCAGGTGAGAAGTAGTGAGACTGGAACTCAGGCAAGGGCAGCAGATCTTGGGGGCATTAAAATAGTGGTGGTGGGACCCATGACCTGTTTGGTTTCTGGCTGTGTGTGCTTTGCAGTAGGGAAAGGTGTGCAGGTTTTGACTTGCAGAGGGGCAGAGTGAGTCTCAGGAGGACACTGGGCACCGCTGGAAGGGTGCTGGGGCATGCCTGATGCTGGGTATGGGGAGGGAAGCCACTTGGTCAGGGCTGGAACTGCCAGAAGACAGGACCGGAAATGCTCAGAGGGCTTAGTGACAGGGACACAATGAAAGCCATGTCCAGCCCTCTTCCTCCATGCGGAGTTGGGTGGTACAGGCCTCTGAAGGTTCCAGAGCAGTTGGCAGGATGCTGGCTTAGGAAGAGTGAGCAGCAGAGGTCATTTGCCAAGAGGGCTTGGGGAGTGTGGCAGGGGGTTGATCTTGAAGGGTAATGATGGGGGAGAGAAGACACTGTCCGCTTTATTGGGTTCAATGTAGTCTTTTCGAATTTGCCTCATTTGATGCTCATAACAAACCCATGGAAGGGATGTTTTCAGTCACCTGCACTCAGAAACCTGAGGCCCAGATAGCTGAAGTGACAGAGTATTAGTGACAGGGGGCCAGGACTCAGGCCTCCCACTCCGGAGTGTGATGTGGTCCTGCTGTGCAGCCTGGGGAGTCTTCCCAGCCTTGGGGAGTGGGCTTCCCAGGGGAATCTTAGGCTGATGATTCAGAGCTGGCCAAAGGGGACAGGACCTGCTGCTCCCCTGGGGCCAGGCCCTGGAGGGTCTCAGGCTGTACTGGGCCAAGGTGAGTCATTTTCCTAGGACTTTCTGTCCCCTTGCAGCATCTCTGGAGCCAACTGGAGCCCCTGCTGGCCTACACCACCCCTCATTCCTGCACGTCACTGCTCAGAGCTCACTGTCGACTTGGCGCTTCCCGTCTGCCTCCCTGAGTTCTGTTTCTTGGACCTGTAGGGACAGCCCTGAGTATTCAGGGCAGGTGTCATGATGGATTCCATTTCTGTTTCCACGAGTGTGCTACATAGTGATTTGTGTTGACGTGGTTCTTGACTGGCACCTTTGTGTGTCTGTGGATCTTTAGGTGTATCTGTGAGTTTAAAAAAATATCTCACCTTCTCTATATTTCCATACACAGTAGTTTCCCATTAATCCTTGGGGATTCATTCCAAGACCCCCAGTGGATGCCTGACACCGTGAATCCTATATTTACTGTTTTTCCCCTAAAGTTAAATATTTGTGATAAAATTTAATTTATAAACTAGACAACAGTAAGGGTTAACAATAGCCAGGCATGGTGTGCACGCCTGTAATCCCAGCAGCTTGTGAGGCTGAGGCAGGAGGATCTCAAGTTCAAAACCAGCCTCAGCAAAAGTGAGGTGCTGAGCAACTCAGTGATACCCTGTCTCTAAATAAAATACAAAATAGGGCTGGGGGTGTGGGCCAATGGTCAAGTGCCCCTGAGTTCAAGCCCTAGTACCCCCGCCCGAAAAAGAGTTAACAATAACTAGCAGCATAGAATAGTTATGAGAGTTTGTTGTGGTAAGTGTTGTGTGGATGTTGTTTCTGTGTGCCCTCCTATGCTGTCCTGGCTGTGGCTGGCTGTGTGTGGGTAACTGAAGCTGTGGAAAGCCAGCTGTGGCTGGAGGGGGACCACATGCATTGTGGCAGGTGGCCTCACATGCATGACCATCTCCATGTTTTCACATCTTTGAACTTTTGTTGAGTTTTTAGCGGTGATTGAGCCGGGGTGTGTTTGTGTGTGGTGTTGACATTAGTTTCCCACATGCCTTTGTTTATGTATTTTAAATGGAAACATCACTGCTGTTAATTGAAACCTATTTCACAGGCAGAGAACATTGTTGTTAGTGACAAAGGACAGGGGTCAGAAAAGTGACCCCTTCAGAGTCCTCCACTTGTTTAATTAATTCATAGACTCAGTATTGAGTACCTTCTGCATATCTGGGATCAGGTGGGACAATGTCCCTGCCTTCTTGGACCTTCCCTTCTGGGAAGACAAAAATGACCTTGGCCCTCTGTTAGGGTAGCAGTAGCTAAAGGTGGCTGTTGAGCACTTAAATGTGGCCAGTGTGATTGAGAAACCAAATTTTAAATTAAATTTATTTGAATTTAAATAACCACATGTGGGTATAAAATCCAGGTCCCTGAAATGAGGGTGGCAGTTTAAGGCTATCTTGGTCAAGTTGCTTTCTGTTACGCTCCTCTTAGAACACCACACGCTGAAGGGAGAGCACGCTGGCAGGGACGGGCCCCACTCCAGTTTGGTCCCAGCTTCAGCACTTGCTAACTTTGTGATTTTGAGCAAGCCCTGGTTTCCTGGGCTAAAGAATGACTTGGGCAGTGCTTGCTGAGAGCTTGGTACACAGTCGGTGCTCAAGAGTGGCTCTCTCCCTCTCTCTATGGATCATCGTCCTTCCACGGCCAGGTCAATGTCAAGGTGTTCAGGGAAGCCTCCCCAAACAAGGGAGCAGGAGATGCACAATGGTGCCCCTGAAGGCTGATCTAAGAGCCCGCCTGGCACCAGCAGACCTTGCTGTCTCCCTGCGGATGCTGCCCTGCAGGCAGGGGCGTGCTGGGGCATGCTGGGAAAGTGGAAGTACCACCAGGTGGTGCCCAGGAGGAGCCGGCAGGATTCTCTGAGGACAAGGCAGGTGAATGGGCTGTGCTCAAAGAGGGCGTGGCTACTAGAGAGGGGAGCCTGTTCAGTGCACTTGATGGATACGGACCTGGGGCAGGTGTCTTCTGCCTGGAGGGTGATTGGTGTAGATGGAAGGTTGGGGTGAGGACCTGGTGGAGCCTCAGGGATGAGAGCTGCCCTGCTCCAAGCTTCAGCTCCTGGTGAAGGCACTGTGGTCCTGCCCACTGGTGACCAAGGATGTGTGAGTCACATCCCCTTATTCCCTACCTGGGGTCCTGAGTCCGTGGCAGATGCCTGTGGTTTGGGAGGAGGTGGGGATGGTGGGGGGGGGGGTGACCTTGCTCCTCACTCCAGCTGCTGCCCTCCCTCTGTCCCAACCCTCTGCTAACACCAAGCTCCTTTGTTACCTCCCTGCCCCCAGGCCTCACCACCTGCTGCAGGCCATAATCCACTCTTTGTGTGGTCTGCAGCTGTCTGCCCCTTGGGGCCTTCCCATTGAGGAAGTTCTTATCAGAACTGCAGCCCAACCCAGGGTTGGGAGGCTGGGTTGGGGCAGGTGGTAGGAAGTAGGAGGTGACCAGCTGTGTCCCAAGAGACTCCCTACCCTGTGTGTGACCCGATCCCCTCATTCCCTGTGTGTGACCTGTTCCCCAGTACTTGTGGGCAGTGGAAGGGAAGGTGGCCCAGCACTGGTCAGGGCCCACATGTGACAGACTAGACCATGGAGACTTGCATCCTGCAGGCAGCCTGCTCCCTTGCTTCCTGGGGTCTCTCCTGAAAGCTGAGGGATAGGTCAGGGCTGGGGGTGAGCAGGGACATGCCAGTGCACATGATGGAGAGGGAGAACCTTGGGGTTTCCTGGTGGTGTGGAGGACCTAGAAGGCGTGTCCGTGCGGAGGGACTGCCTCGGGCTTGGCTTTCCCAGGGCATGGTCTCCAAGTGTTTCCCACTTGAGCACATAGATGAAGTGAGTTCCCAGAGCCACGGCCTACCCCACTGCTGTCCTGTGTGTCCCCTCACTTCTCACTTCGTGCCCTTGGGCCCATGAGGATTCCTCCTCCTATTAGCACTTCCTATTCTACCTAGACCATAGGCTGCTCTCACGCCCTGGCGGGGCTCAGACAGTGAGGCCCAGCTCTGGGTAGATCACAAGGTCCTTCTGCCACCTGAGAGCTCCTCGAAGCTGAAGTAGATAAAGCAGGGCTCCTGGGTTTGACCTGGGGACCTCTGGTTGTATTGTGTCTGCTGAGTCCTGTCCCTGTGTCCTTGCTTCAGATTCACAGCCTTCAGTCTGGGTCTTCCCACGTCAAGGTGGCCTCTGTCCACCATCCTCTGAGCCTCTTTGCATGGGTATTAAGTCAGTTGGTGAGGTTTTTTGAGGAGTGGGATGCAGAAGCTCACACGAGTGGCTTGGGGCTATGGAAGGAGCCCCAACTCCCAGCGGGATCCCTCCGGGGGCCCTCCACCCCTCCCCCAGGCGTCTCCTGGTTTCTGTATCCAGGAAGAAAACACTGCAGGGCGGGGCTCCACAGACCCCTGTCGGGCGGTAGAATTTAAGAAATCTGCTACCAATGCAGCAAGGCTCTCCACAAAAATAGAAGAGAAAGAAAATGGGTTTTTTATTTGTTTGTTTGTTTTAATTGAACATGCATTGGGAGAATGTGATGTCTTTCCTGGCACTCACCAGATTGCTGGGCGGAGTGCACTCCCAGCCTGGTTAGAGCCAGGCAGAGGCCAACCCCCTTGCACATCTGTTCTCAAGATAAACTGTAGCTGGTCCTCAAGTAAGAGGAGGTGGCAGTACCACGTCTTATCTAATTCAGTCTAATTTCCACCTACTTCCTGGGGTGACCATTTGCTTCTAATTGCCCTTACCCAAAGGAAAAACAAGCTCTTCACTTTTTTTTTTTTTTTTTGGAACCAGGGATTGAACTCAGGGCCACTCGGCCACTGAGCCACATCCCCAGCCCTATTTTGTATTTTTTTTAGAGACAGGGTCTCACTGAGTTGCTTAGGGCCTCGCTAAGTTGCTGAGGCTGGCTTTGAACTCGCGATCCTCCTGACTCAGCCTCCCAAATCGCTTGGATTACAGGTGTGTGCCACCACGCCTGGCACAAACTCTTCACATTTAAGACAGGAGGTAAGTTTGCAGCTCAGAGCCAGGCGCTGCCTGCGGTCAGGCTTCCGCCCTGTGTGGAGATGGGCCTGCCTTCCTGCGCGTTGACTTTTCAGAAGGATGGCTCCCAGGTCCTCAGGAAAGGCATTAGGGCCAGGCGTGGTGGTGCACGCCTGTAATCCCAGCAGCTCAGGAGGCTGAGGCAGGAGGAGTATTGTAAGTCCAAGGCCAGCCTGGGCAACTGCTATCCTGTCTCAAAATAAAAGGTTAGGGATATAGCTCAGCGGTAAAGCATCCCTGGATTCAATCCCTAGTACCATAAAACAAACAAAAAACTAAAAAGAAGAGGTGGTTTTCACCCTGCACAAGGGAAAGTAAGTTTTCTTTAGATTCCTATTTTCCCATATGTCCCTCCACTACCTTGTCAGGGCAGATTTCCAGTCTCAATAGATGTGCCAGAGCAGACTCAGGAAGGGGACACTGGGGAAGAAGAGGGTCTCTAAGGCTTTCCTTGGCTGGAGTGGGTTTTCTGGTGAGGGTCACCAAGCTGAGGAAGCCGGAAGGGAGCGTTGACTGAAGCCTGGAAGAGCCCCTTCCCAGGAGGCCAGAGCATGGGCCGTTAGTCTCCTGGGGCAGCTAGTGGAGTCCTTGTCATGCTGAGGGGTACAGCAGGATGAAGCCAGGTGTGACAGCAGAAGAGACCTCGAGCCCCAGCGAGGGGATGAAATGAGCTGGTGTAGCGCACAGTCCCCAGCCAGCAGCTTGCTTCTGCCGGGGCATTTGTCACATGCCTCTCCTGGGGGCTCTGTCCTGGGCACTGGGCTCTGGACTCCTGGGGACAGTGGGGCACCCAGCCCCATGACAAGACATCAGGTGGGAAAACCAGTAGGGGCAGCGTGAGGTGTAGCTAGGTGTGTTGCTGGGTACTGAGGTGCAGGGGAGGCTGCTCTGGGAGGGTGACGTTGAAGAAGGAAGAAGCGCCGGGCGGGCGTGGTGGCGCACGCCTGTAGTCTAAGCGACTCGGGAGGCTGAGTCAGGAGGATCGAGAGTTCAAAGCCAGCCTCAGCAACTTAGTGAGGCCCTAAGCAACTCAGTGAGACCCTGTCTCTAATAAAAAAATACAAAATAGGGCTGGGGATGTGGCTCAGTGGTCGAGTGTCCTTGAGTTCAATCCCTGGTTCAAAAAAAAAAAAAAGAAGGAAGCAGCTCAGGGCAAGCCAGGCAGAGATTGTGGGGCTGCAGAGGGGACTCCCAGGCACCAGCTTGGAGCATCCAAGAAGCCATGCAATCTGCCCCCAGCCATGTTCCAGGCAGGAAGGGAACCAGTCAGGAAGTGTTCAGAAGACTGGGGCCTGAAATAAAGAAAAATGATGGCTGGGCCAGGGACTGGTGAACGCATGTTCCTCTCTGGGAGATGGCGGTGGGAAGCCCTAGAAGGGTTTGTGCTGGAACATGGGTGGGGACTCTGGAAGATGGGCCACCGATGAGAAATGTGGGGCCATCCTGCACGATCTCTGTCTGAGCTGAGCCTCCTCGTTGCTCACGTGGGTGACCTTCACTCGCCACTTTTCCCGTGTCGAGGGTGCGAAGCTCTGGTCTGGGAGTCGGGAGGCCTGGGTTTTTGTCCAGCTCTGCCATTCAACCACCTCTGTGACTCTGGAGTGTCAGGGACCCTCCCTGCATGGTGTCCTCTTTGTAAAACAGAAATATGCCGTTGTGCCTGCCTGGCAGGTCTGTGCGCTGTTGGCCCCACTCATTTCAGCGGCAGTCATAGAGAAGCAGAGCGCTAGGAAAGAGCGTGTGGCGAGATGGGAGAGGGTCAGGGAGGCGGGTTCCTCCTGTCCCACAGGCCGATTCTCTTCATTTTGCTCCCATCTCACCCTCAGAGGGCAGGGCGGATACCTGGCCAGCACTGATGCCGTGAGAGGCCTTCGGGGATGGAGAGTGGCCTGCCTGGTGACGGCACAGGTAAGAGAGAAAGTGGCCTCCTCCTGTCCCAGACCCGCCTGCCCTTGTCCTTCCTGGAGCCAAACACATGTTTCTGCCCTGAGCATCGAGAATGTGCAGTTTCAGGGTGGGGACCAGGACTTGAGGTCACCCAAAGAATGGAACAAAGAGGTTATGGCAGAAAAAAGAAGGCAAAGCCCAGTCCGAGAACTCGCCAGGCCCGGGGAGCCGTGCAGGGCGGGCCGGAGGCGGTGCCGCCGCAGGAGCTCTCGGGTCGGACAGCTGGCAGAAGCTGACCCTGCCGTCTGTTGACCAGCAAAGCTGCTTCGTTCAGTCCAGGAGAGCTTCCTGGGGTCACTCAGAGTTTAGGGCCTTTATTGGCCCAGAGTCGCCTACGATGAAACGCAGCCCTTGGTTTTGGTATCTCCGGGCGAGTGCGGTCGGGACCGGAAAGGTCTTCCCTTGCCTTGGCCTCGGCTGCTGGCAGGAGCCCTTCTGTTTGGCCTGGCTGGGGCTACAGCAGCCCCCGGCACCTGGGGGCAGTTCTCCCAGATCTTTCTCTTTTTTTGTCCTGTGCAAGGGATTAAAACCAGGGGTGCTCTACCACTGAGCTCCATCCGCAGACCTTATAATAAAAAATGTTTTATTTTGCAACAGGGTCTCATCATGTTGCCCTTGACCTTGCAGTCCTCCTGCCTCAGCCTCCAGAGTAATGAATTACAGGTGTGATGCAGCTCTCCCAGCCACTCCCCCTACCCTTTTTCAGTGCTGGGGATTGAACTGAGGATTGCCTTGGTCTTGCTAGGCAAGCCCTCTACCACTGAGCTACATCCCCAGCCCTCCCAGCTCTTTTTAAAATTTTCTTTTGAGGCCTGGTCTCATTACACTGCCCAGGCTAGCCTTGGACTTGTAATCCTCCTGCCACAGTGCTCCAGCTGTGTCCCGTTCCCCCACCAGTGATGGGGTCCCAGGGCAGGCCTAGGCCACCTCAGGGATCCTGACCCTCAGCAGAGTATGACTGACTTCCTTACCTCCCTGTCCCCTCCCAGGGGAGTTGCTCCACAGAGCCCCTGCCCCATGGCCCCTGTTGGGAGAACCACCTTCCCTCCCAGGAAAATCATTTCAGTGGACTTGAGACTGGTGACTGGATAAAAGATAAGCATTAGCAGCACACTCCGGGAGGGGCAGTGTGACATGTGAAAATCACCCACCCTGGTTGGGTCCTGATATGGACCCTTTGATGGACAGGCTGGTCCTGCTCAGGTCTCTCTTTGGCATTTGAGAGCTTCTGTATGGTGCCGCCAGTATGCTAATTATGTAATTGCTGTGAAGCCAAGAGCGTGCGTGCCAAACACGAAGGACAGTTTCCCTGCGTAAACTCATCAGCCATGGGGCAGCTCTGGCCAAAGGAGACTTGGAGACTACCAGGCACCCCGCTCCTCCCTAGGGCACTTCTGAGACAACCCTGTGGTTGTAGGGAAGAGGGAGACTGCTGGCACAAACATAGGAGACCTGTGGGGACCCTGCGGCCCACCTCTGGGCTGCAGCCAGTTCTTGCCTGACTGGACTTAGGGAATGGTTCAATCTGGATGCCACATTTTGCAGATAATTGAGAGCTTAACTCTTAATTTTTAAAAAATTTTCCCCCCCAGAGCTAGGATCTAACCCAGGGTCTGTGTGAATGCAAGGCAAGCGCTGTAGCACTGAGTTACACCCCCAGCCCCTCTTTTAATTTTTATATATGTTATACATCTATTTTGTTGTTGTGGCTACATATACATAATGTAACATTTATCAAGTTAACCATTTTTAAGGGTACACATCGGTATCATTAAGCACATTTACAACACTGTGTAACCATCGCCACCATCTATTTCCAGATTTTTCTTTTCACCCAGGAACTCTGTACCTATTAAGTGG
Source organism: Glaucomys volans (assembly GCA_020662805.1). Lineage (NCBI taxonomy): Eukaryota > Metazoa > Chordata > Mammalia > Rodentia > Sciuridae > Glaucomys > Glaucomys volans. The sequence goes on along the minus strand of JAJEJO010051143.1, from coordinate 70,284 downwards.
TAATCACCATTTAACACCTTTTTATTTTATCTGAACCACTTAAGATTGAAACACAACATTTTTTTATGATGACAGAGGAGCAATACCTGATGCCTGAAGGGGTATGTCCCTGGGACAGGCCGAAGGCCCAGCACACCTGTCCCTCAGTCCCAAGGTCTACAGGGCCCTGTGCTGGCTTTGTATTCTTGTGCCCATCAGCAAGCTGAGAACTCCGTCCCGGGGTTCTGGGACTTTCAGGCACAGGGACATCTTTCTGGCTGGGGGTGGGGAGGGGAAAATCACTTGTTGAATATTAAGGCCAAATTTCACCAGGCAAGGCAGTAACTTGGGGGGCTCTGGGGCATTAATGGATACCGTGTCACTCAGGGACAGTGGTCCCTTCTTGTTTGAATATATCTTGGATTCGCTACCAGGCTGCTGATTTGAAAGCTTAGTGCCTTAAATCCCTTCGCTGGCCCACATTTCACTGCAGCTGAAGAAACACTCCTATAATCGATTACACTCATTACACCTGGCTGTTCAGTTCCTGCCAATAATAAATTTCAATCACCACTTTCATTTTAAAATTATGACTCTCACTAAAGTGACTTTTCATGACCAAGCACCAGGGGAGGCATTAGGAAGGTATTTTGCCTGGAGGGAAAGTGGCCCCTTAAAGGTACCTTCGGTGAAATCCTCCCTCACGATGACCCCTGAGGCTGTGGAGGGGCCTTTTGGTCCTAGAACTAAAGGCTACCAGATTATTAGTGAGGGTTGTTCTTTATTTCTTTACAATGTTTTAAAGATTTAAAAATTACATATGTGTGTGTGTGCACACATACATACCCGCTCAGTCACATTTCTGGTACTGGGGATTGAACCCAGGGGTGCTTAACCACTGAGTCCTTTCTATTTTAAAAAAATAATATTATTTGAATAGTTTCATCAATTCAAATGACACAAGGCAGTGTGGTGGCACATGGGAGTTGGAGGCTGAAGCAAAAGGATTGGGAGTTTGAGGCCAGCCTTGGCAACTTGGTAGGATCCTGTCTCAAAAGTTAAAAAAGGTCCAGGGGTATAGCTCAGTCCTAGGCTCCCCCTGGATTAAATCTCCAGTACCACACACACACAGAAAAATTCAAATGACAGATAAAGGGGAGAGCCCCTCTAACTTCTCTGTCTAGTCCTCTCATTTCAGCGGCCAACTGCCATGTCGGGTTTGTATGCGGCATCCTGGGTCATATGAGTGCATATGTGCATAGACAGTTTCATTTTCCATAAATTGAGTCAAATAATTCATATGATTTTTTTCAACTTTTTCTTTTTACTCTCTCCTGAAATGTTTTGGATATCTTTCTTCTCATTGGCATAGATAGTTATTTTCGAATTTTTTCAATTATTAGTTACATTCCATATCATGAACAGAATGATAATTATTTTAGCCTATTCTTTACAAGTAATTAGGTGGTTTTCCATTGTTTGCTAATTACAAAAAGCATTCCAGTGAGTAGTCTTGGCATTCCTCTTTGCACTTGCACGCATTTCTGTGCATGTGTGCATGTGTGCTACTAGGGGCTGAGTGCTGGGTGTGCACTCTTCCACTGAGCGATACACCTGGTCCATTTGTATATATTTCTTTTATTTTTTATTTTTTATGTTTTTATTTTTTTTGGAACCAGGGATTGAACTCAGGGACACTCGGCCACTGAGCCACATCCCCAGCCCTATTTTGTATTTTATTTAGAGACAGGGTCTCACTGAGTTGCTTAGGGCCTCGCTAAGTTGCTGAGGCTGGCTTTGAACTCGAGATCCTCCTGACTCAGCCTCCCAAGTCGCTTGGATTACAGGCGTGTGCCACCACACCTGGCCCATTCGTATATATTTCTTAGGATAAATACCTAGAGCTAAATTGCTTGGTGGAAGATAAGGAAGACTCTTAAATTTATAATTTTAACAAATCCTGTCAAATTGTCCTCCCAAAAGTCTGAACCCCAGGATATGCTCCCAGAACATGCGCTCATGATACCCTTGTGCCTACTTGCTTTCCCTTGTTTCCACATATATTGTGAAGTAGGGATCCATCTATCCATTTTCCTTTTTTGGCATGAGGGATTGAACCCAGAGGGGCTTAACCACTGAGCCACACCCCCAGCCATTTTTGTTTTTAATTTTGAGACAGGGTCTTGCTAAGTTGCTGAGGCTGGCTTTGAACTTGCTGTCCTTCTGCTTCAGCCTCCTGAGGTGCTGTGCGCCACCACACCTGGCTTCTATTGCCATTTTAAAAAAGTGATTAATTTTTGTACCTGGCGATCTTGCTGTATTTCCGTTTTCAGTGGATTCTCTTGTACATTCTAAGTTGATAATCATAAGCAAAGCTCAGTTGTCTCCTCTTTTCCCATATTTATCTCTTTCTTCTTTCCTCCTCGGCTTGGCTGGTTTCTCAAGCGTGAAGTTCCATCGTGTCAGTGATACGAGCACCCTTGTTTATTGCTTCTGATCTTTTGCCTTTGGTTGTAGTGTTTGCTGTAGTTTCTAGTACACATCTTTTGTCAAGTTAAGACATTTTCTAATGTTCCTAGTTTGCTCATTCATTCCCGCCTCCCTTCCTTCTTTCTTCTTTACTATTTTCCTCCCTCTCTTCCTTCAGAAATGATGCTGATTTTAGCAGATGACTTTTGCGCATCTGTTGATATGGTGTGAGCTTTTTCACTTTTAATAAGGCAATGTCATGAATTCTGTCAAGCCTTCTTTGCGTTCCTGGGGAATATCCCAGCAGAGTCATAATGTCATTATTTTTAATATCACTGAACTTGCTTTGCTAGTGTTTGCATCTGTTCAAAGAACAGTAAACCTGTAATTTCCTGCCTACCCCCACTTTTGTCTTGTTTTGATGCTCGAGTTATGCTGGACTTAATAGACTTTCCCTCCCTGCTATTCCCTGTAGCAGTTTAGAGAGCAGGGAATCCTCCTTCCCTTGAAGTTTTAGTAGAGCCTGTTTATGCAGTCACGTGGCCTGTTCCCTGTCCTAGGATTTAACTTTGGCTTTCTCTTCAGTCTCTTCTAATTATTTATATAATCAGGTTGTCTACCTATTCTTGTGTTAGCTTTAATTAATATTTTCTTATAAAACCATCTCTTTACATAGATTTTCAAGTTCTTTGATATAAAGCCCATAAATAGTATTTTAGGATTTTCAGAATCCTTTTGGTACATTGACATTCTCTTTACCTATAATCTCTGTTTTTACCTTTATCAATACCTTTCTTCTACTTCTTTGGGTTTATTTTGTTGTCTCTATAATGCTGAAACCTGTTGTTTTTAGATTTTCTTCCTTCGATGTTCACAACCCTTTGATTCTGTCTCCTTTTTATTGAATGTGAGCTTTCATGAAGTGTAACATCCAAACACACTCTGGAAATCTTACACCGTGCATACACTCCTGTAACCAGCACCCACATTGAGAGAACATCGCTGGAACCTCAAAACCCATGCCCCCTTAACCTGGCCGTCCTCCTGGCTCCTCACTCCTCCATTAGGGTTGCCAGGTTTTGATCTCAGTGTAAGTGGGATCATAGAGTATGCACTCCTCAGGGTCTAGAGCAGACGTTCTCATCATGGCTTCTGACCTCTGAGGTAGGCACCAGGGTGTCTCTGGAGACCAGTGCATAGGCGTGAGATGTGGGCTGGGAGCAGCTGTGGGACTCTGGTGAGTGAAGTGGCCTGGGTTTAATACAAAGGCAAGGCAGCCCCTGTTGCCAGTGTTGAGGCCTTTTTGCCTACATTCTTGGTTTTGTTGAAGAGGGTGAGGTTGCCCAATGGTGACAGTCCCAGCAGGTGAGGTGTTCATGCTCCATGGCTACCGACCTGGATCAGGAGCCTAAGCAATGGAGAGCGTGTGACAGTGACCTGAGATTTGGTCATCCTAAGGGACTGGGCATACCCTTGCTTTAACAAGTTCCCAGCACATTGATGATCTTAGAAAAAGAATACTTCGTTTTCAAATCTGATCATTTTCTCCTTGTTCCCTGGGTCAGAAGATTTCACTGGATTTTTTATTTAGTTGCAGATGGACACAATTTATTTTTTAAATTTATATTTTATGTGGTGCTGAGGATCAAACCCAGTGCCTCACACATGCTGGGCAAGTGCTCTACCACTGAGCGCCACAGCTTCACCCATGGATGGTTTTTTTTTTTTTTTTTTTTAAACCTTCTCTGTATCTCCTGGGCCTTGGGGCAGAGAAGGCAGGGCAGGATATCTTTCCCCTCACAGTCTACACCTCAGCCTGCCCTTAGCATGTCCTTTCCGGTCTCCCCTACTGCCTTTCATTTCCCCCTCCATTTAAAAATCTTTGCCTTCATTCTTCTCAGCTTCTCTCTGCCCTCCCGCACCCCTTCCTCTCTCCTGCTGCTTCCCTGCACTGGAGGGAGCAGCCAGTGACCTCTCCCCATCCTCTTCCTTTGCCTCTGGCAGGAGATGAGCTGGTGATGAAGGTCAAGCAAGAGAAGCCAGAGTGGCTGCTGCAGACACAGGCTGTGCTTCCAGAGAAGGACAAGGAAAACATTTTCCAGCAGCATCGGGGCCTCCTGCCATGCCAGACCATGGGGCGACCTCGGGGTCTAGGAACACAGGAAGAGCCTGGGGGTCCTAGGTGGGCTCCTCCCACTGAGCAGGATGGGCGGCTGGCAGGCCGCGTCCCTGGGACCGCCCCGGGCTCTCTGAACTCCACCCTTTCTGCTGGAGAGGGTCACTTTGTGTGTGTGGACTGCGGGAAGAGGTTCAGCTGGTGGTCGTCCCTGAAGATCCACCAGCGCACCCACACCGGAGAGAAGCCGTATCTGTGTGGCAAATGCGGCAAGCGCTTCAGCCAGAAACCCAACCTGGCCCGCCACCAGCGTCACCACACGGGCGAGCGGCCTTTCTGCTGCCCAGAGTGTGCAAGGCGCTTTAGCCAGAAGCAGCACCTCCTCAAGCACCAGAAGACCCACTCTCGGCCCGCCACCCACGCCTGTCCCGAGTGTGAACGTTGCTTCCGCCACCAGGTGGGCCTCCGCATCCACCAGCGCGCGCACGCCAGGGACCGCCAGGGCCCCCGCGCTGGCCTGCATGAAATGCTCCGGGAGGCCGCGGTGCGCCGGGCCTGTCGCCTGCGGTCTGGGACACCTCGGGGCCGCCCAGAGTGGGCCTGGCTGGGGCTCTGCCAGGGCTGGTGGGGCCAGGCTGGGGCCGGGACCTCAGTCCCTAGCCCCTCGGGGCCCGGCGAGCAGCGCCAGTTCATCTGCAACGAGTGCGGCAAGAGCTTCACCTGGTGGTCCTCGCTGAACATCCACCAGCGCATCCACACGGGCGAGCGGCCCTACGCGTGCCCTGAGTGCGGCCGCCGCTTCAGCCAGAAGCCCAACCTGACGCGGCACCTGCGCAACCACACGGGCGAGCGGCCGCACCCGTGCCTGCACTGCGGCCGCAGCTTCCGCCAGAAGCAGCACCTGCTCAAGCACCTGCGCACGCACGTGCCGGGCGCGCAGGCGGCGGCCTGTCCCCGCTGCGGCCAGAGCTGCCCCAGCCGAGCCGCGCTGCGGGCCCACCAGCGCGTGCACGCTGCCGCCGAGCGGCTGAGCCCAGGGCCCCGCCTGCAGGACGGGGAGCCGGGGTCCGAGCCACAAGCCGAGGCCCCCCAGGACCAGGCTGCGCAGCCCCGCAGTCCCCGGAGGCCCCAGGGGGGTGGGGCGGCGCTGTGGGGCCGGGGCCGCGGGGGCCTGGCGACGCCCGGCGAGCAGCGCCAGTTCATCTGCAACGAGTGCGGCAAGAGCTTCTCGTGGTGGTCGGCGCTCACCATCCACCAGCGCATCCACACGGGCGAGCGGCCCTACGCGTGTCCCGAGTGCGGCCGCCGCTTCAGCCAGAAGCCCAACCTGACGCGGCACCGGCGCAACCACACCGGCGAGCGGCCCTATCAGTGCTCCGCCTGCGGCCGCGGCTTCCGCCAGAAGCAGCACCTGCTCAAGCACCAGCGCGTCCACCGCGGAGCTCTGCTGCCTCACCCGGGCCCCCAGGAGGAGGCGCTGTAGCGCACCGGGCGCTGTGCACCTGGCAGGGTGTGCGGTGCGTGGGGACAGGACGGCCTGAAAGCTGGCTCTTAACCCCATCGCAAGGCAGTACCTTGAGGCTCTGAGGCCCAGGGAACAGCATTCCAGAAGTATTCCAATTCCACGTGGGATGGAAAAGTGCCCAGGGTGTGTTGGGGGAGGGGTTAAGACCAGCGCTCCTCACCGGGAGCCTGGATGAGCCTACACCAGAGGTGCACCCCAGGCCTCAGGAACCGAGTGAAGGGGCGGTTTGGTACCCTCCAGAGGCGCTGGTGAGCAATGTCCCAGGATTGGTCAGCTGAAGCACTGGCCTGGCACACCCAGGCTGCACAATGGCCAGGGGACTGTGCCCCATGGCAGAGTGGAGACAGACTCCAGAATCACAGGAAGGGAGCAGAGGTGGTGGATAGGGGGGCAAGCATAGCCCCAGCACCAAGGCAAGTGCCACATTTAGTGGCATCAATAAATATTTCTGGAGGGGCTGAAGGGCTTGGTCCTTCTCCAGCCCTGAGCAGAGTGCTGGATGTGCCTGACCTTGCCCTTGAACTGGTATGTGTGTGATGGTCAGGGACTGGGGTGCAAGTGGGTGATCTCGGCTGAGGTTTGGCCACTTAGGGAGGAAACTGCTGGAGGCGCCACCATCTTCACCATCTTCTGCTCCTGTCCCCAAGTGGGTGGGTGGCTGTGACTGACTTGAATCCTTATCCATCCTGGAGTTGCAGAAGAGAAAAATGAAGGACTGAATATTGCACGTGGTGTCCTTGTCCTTTCTGAGACTCCCTTGCTGAAGCTGGTGTCTGTGCATGGAGTCTTCTCACATATTCACCCCACCCCAGCTCGCCTTGCCTTTTGCCCCCTGGAAGTCACATCAGAGCAGGGTTGACTGAGGTCCTGGTGCTGATAGAAGCCAGGTCTCCAGACCTCCTCCTCAGAGGAAAGGGAATTGCAGAGAGTGGGGTGTTGGGGTTCCAGGGCTGGATAGCTGTGAGTGGGGAGGAAGACAGAGGGACCCCAGCATGGCTCTTGAGGAGAAAGAACTGCACCTGTTCATCTTCAGGGGGCCTGGGTCCTGCTCTGAATACCAAGCAATGCTGCCTTCTCTGGGAGCTGCCAGGTGGCTTTGGGCACCACTCTCTTCAAATCTAGTTTAGGTCTTTTCATGGGAAAAGCTCCAAGACAGAGAGGATGCAGGGAGGACAAGCAGGGCGGCTCCTGGGTAGCACAGTGCCAGTGAGGCATATGCTCAGCAGGGCTGCTCTTTCCTGGTCCTGCTCTTTGATCACAAACCACGTATGAAATTCCACAGTGGGTGAGGGGTTTCAGGGGCGTCACCCACCTGAATGCTCAGCTCTCAGGACCAACAGGAAGCCAAACCAGAAGGGTTTGCCCAGGCACCTCTGTGACCCTCACCAGCCCCAGATGCTAACCCTAACCCTAACCCTAACCCCAGATGCTGCCATGTCTCCCTCTAATGCCCTGCCCAGCCCAGCCCAGCCCACGGAGTGCCTGGTTTCTGCATTGCGTCAAAGCCTACTGTAACCTTGGGAGGCTCAAGGGTCATTCACTTCTTTGCTACTTAGCAAATCCCAAAATCAATCTGAACTCACCTACTCCAGGAAGGCATCCTTGGGTACCCATCATTCATTCCTGGGTTAGAGAGCTACTACTACCTATAAAGTCAGACCTGTAGTAAAACTGGATCCCTGTAGAATCAGGTGCCCAAGGGTTGGTGTGGATACTGAAGAGATCAGACTAGCAGGTGCATCTTACAAAGAGAATGTGTTCTCTTCCTTAAATGTCCTGTGTTTTAAGTGCAGTGTTGGCAGGACTTGGGTTAAATAATTGCATGTCTCCCCTCTTGAAATTTTATGAGAATGCCTGTTCGCTTTCTCTGGATGACTGACCCTCACAAACTAGTGCTTTGGATCACAACCCCCCCAGAGTGGTGAATTATTGCCGTGTATGCCAGTTGGCTAGGTCAGATGGCACAGCACTGGTTCCCTAACAAGCCTCCTGTGTGTCATGCTAGACATTTTAGAACACTGTGACGAATAAGATGTCCCTCCCTGGAACTTACAAACCTTCATGGAATTTTTTTTTTTTTTTGTACCAGGGATTGAACTGATGGGCTTTATCCACTGAGCCACATCCCTACCCTTTTTATATTTTATATTGAGATAGGATTTCACTAATTTGCTTGGGCCTTGGTAGGTTGCTGAGGTTGGCCTTGAACTTGCAATTGTCCTGCCTCAGCCTCTCAAGCTGCTGGGATTACAGGTGTGTGCCATGGTGCCCAGCTGGAAAAATCATTTAGATATATATACCTAGTTTAGAATAATCTGTGGTCAACACGTGGACAAATTGTTACCAGCTGCAAACCTCTTAGCAAGGCTTTCTTCCTGATTATTTCACTTAATCTCACATGGTCAGTGATGTGGTCAGGGGACGGATTCTGCCCTGTGACACATGGGAAATGGTCTGGGACAGCATGAAAATATCAAATTTTTCACCAGGTCATGCTGCAGATTGACAGCAGGTCCCAGGCCTGTGCTCCGCCCACTCCCATGATTCATGGGTTTTTCCAAGGACGGCAGGGCATCGTCAACTTCAATTTTCATTCCCTTTCATTTTAAAGTGACAAATTCGAATCAGAATATTTAGGAAGAGGGGCTGGGGATCTAACTCAGTTGGTAGAGTGCTTGCCTTGTAAGCACAAGGCTTTGGGTTCAATCCCCAGCACCGCAAAACAAACAAACAAACAAACAAAAATTAGGAAGAGACATATATTAAAAGATAAGAAGGTCAGACTTGCATGCTTGTAAACCCAGCAACTAGGGAGGCCAAGGCAGGAGGATCTCGGGTTCAAAGTCAGTCTCAGCAACTTGGTGAGACCCTGTCTCAAAAAAGAAAAAGGGCTGGGCACGGTGGCGCACGCCCGTAATCCCAGCACTTAGGAGGCTGAGGCAGGAGGATCGTGAGTTCAAAGCCAGCCCCAGCAACTTAGTGAGGCCCTAAGCAACTCAGTAAAAAAATACAAAATAGGTCTGGGGATGTGGCTCAGTGGCCGAGTGCCCCTGGGTTCAATCTTCAGTACCCCCCCCCCAAAAAAAGGGTTGGGGATGTAATTCAGTGGCAAAGCACCCCTGGATTCAATTCCCAGTACCAAATAAATAAGGTCAGACTTGTTATCCTATTGCTTTATGATCCAAGATGGTGTGGAGCATTGCAGAGGTTAAGGAGTTGCTTAGTGAAACAAAAACAGCCATGAGTAATTAACTAAAAATCTTTTTTTTTTTTTTTTAAATGGTACTGGGGATTGAGCCCAGGGCCTTGTGCTTACAAGACAGGCACTCTACCAACTGAGCTACATCCCCAGCCCCCTGAAGGATTTCTACCTGCAGGTAAGTAAGTGCAGATCTGCAGTGGGCACCTGTGGTCAACCTTTCAACAGGCCACATGAGCTGGGTGGGGCTGAGGTTCCTGGAAAGACCCTTGTTATTTTGTCAGAAGCAGGCTGGGAACTAAGAAAATTGACCTAGGACAAAGGCTGCCCTTTGACATGAAATGTGTGCCAAGTCAGACTCCTTGGGAGGGTTCGGTGGGCACTGCCTAGCTCCAGGGCGGCTGGACCCAGCTGCTATGGGAGCTGCCCAGGGGAGAGGAGGCTGCAGAGGTCATGGGAGTGGCTGCTCAGCAGGTGCAGGGGCACTGACCCAGGGAGAGAGCTGCCCTATGCCCAGCAGAGACTTGGCAGAGGAGCTGGCAGAGCAAGGGTGCTTCTGAAACCCTTTATTATTTTTTACCAAACGGTTTGAGTTTGGTAAAGAAATATCTTTGCCCTTTTGGCAGGAGGAGCAACCTTGGGGGCCAAAAATAGTGTGTTCTCAAGTATTGCTTGTCTTCCTGGACGCAGTCAATGGCAGTGAAGAGAGGGAAATGAATGGTACTCTTGATTGTCCCTTAGGTTCAGGAGGGTTTGGAATCTCCTAGGTTACTCAGCTTTGGAGGGGACAGTGTCCTAGGCCGGCTACTCAACAGCACATTTTGTGATGATGGAATGTTCTGTATCTGGGATGTCCAATATGCTAGCCACGAGCCATGTGGTTCTTAGCCACGAGCCATGTGGTTCTTTTTTTTTGTACTGGGCATTGAATTCAGGGTTATCTAACCACTGAGGCACATCCTCAGCCTTTTTGGTATTTTATTTTGAGACAGGATCTTGCTGAGTTGCTTAGGACCTCACTAAGTTGCTGAGGCTGTCTTTGAACTCATTATCTTCCTGCCTTAGCCTCCCGAACTGCTGGGATTATAGGTGTGCACCACTGTGCCCAGCACCATGTGGCTCTTAACATTTAAAATGTGCCTCGTGTGGCTGAGAAACTGAAGTTTAACTTTGGCTTAATTTAAATTAATTTAAATAGCTACACGTGCCTAATGGATGGTACAGCCCTAGGATTGAGGTTCCTCTTGGCAAAAAGCTAGAAGGTGGGGCTGGGTGTATGGCTCAGGGGCCTTGCCTAGCACGTGCAATGCTCTGGGTTCTGTCCCCAGCACAGCGAACAAAATAGAACAAAAACAAACAAACAACAACACAAACTAGAAGACTTGCCTTCTCTCCCCTCCCACTCTGTGGCCCAATTCTAGAAAGATTTTTGGTTTTGTTGTTGGGAATAGTGGATAGAGTCAGTTCTGGGGTAAAATGCTATCTTTGCCATTTAGGCTGTGGGACCTTGGCAGGTGACCTATGTTAAGCATATAGTATAGTACTGGGCACATGGCAAGCACTCAGTAAGTGGTAGCTATTAATTTATTTTTAAAATAATAACATTGACTCATGTGTGCCTACTTGCAAAGCGTGTTTTTAGAAAGAGACGAAAAGGTTTACTCCCTGTTTAGCTCAGTCTCCATAAAGAATGAGCTATTCCTCAAGTCAAGTAAGTAGGTCCGCCACAAACCTAAGGGCTTGACCAAATTGGTGCCCCGGGTCATGTCTTGGCTTCTTCCTCTTCTTCTTCTTCCTCTTCCTCTCCTTCCTCTTCCTTCTCTTTCTCCGATTCCTCCTGTTCCTCTTCTTCCTCTTCTCCCTCCTCCTCCTGCTCTTCTCCACCTCCTTTCTCTTCCTCCTTCTCCTTCTCATCTTCCTCCTCCTCCTTCTTCTACTTTGGAGCAGATGAAGCTTCACACCCAGGGCTCCCTCCAGGTCTCCACAGCCGGTCCCAGCCCTCAAAGTTGTGGCTGGGGCTAGGACACTGGATGAACTTGCACTATCGAATGTAGCTTGCTCACGTGCATGCATTCATTCAGCAGACAGTGACTGAGGACCCATTATATTCTGGACACTTGGGATACCGGGATACTAAAAACAGTCCTTGTCCTTTGAAGTTCACAACCTAATGGGGACAATAACTGTGTGCTAAATTCCAAATTTGAGATCATTACCAAGTGCTTTGGAGTGAGGTATTAAGGATGCTTGTCCAGTTCCTGGGGATGGAAAAGCTCGTGGTGGAGATGTAGTGGAAGCCCTGGGGACTTGGCCCCATGCAGGAAGAGCTGGAAGCTGGCCAGAGCAATGGTCTGGAGCTGCCAGGGGGAGGCCCCTGGGTCACCTGTCCCTGTGGTGAGCCCCAAGGTGGATAGTGTAGGACACTGGGCAGGGCTTGCTGAGTTGATGTCTCCTCTACCCATGTGGGGTCATGAGCCAGCTACTCTCCAGAGTAGTGGAGCAGCCCAGGCCTTTGTTAGGGTCAAGAGTCCAAATGCCACAAGGGTCTTGCAGGCTGGGGGTGACCACATGCCAGCCACTGCATTTACGAAGTTCATCACAGCATGTGAGAAGAGGATGGGAGGCAGGGGGATGAGGGGAGGTGAAAATCACATGTGGCAGAGCAGAGAATGGAGGCCTTTGGCCTGGGGACACCCTGGAGACCCAGGGTTAGGGATGGCATCCTTTGCCTCCAGCCTTCCAGCTGCTGGCTGTGTTCCTTTTGTTTCTATTTTGGTACAGCTTACCTAGAAAAATGCTGCTAAAAATATGGGTGCCATCCTCAGGTACATTATTGATTTTGCTTTTGAAAACTTTGGTCTTCACTAAGTGTCCCCATTTCTCTTGTGGCCTGCAGAGGAGATGAAAACCCATTGTCCTGGCAGGTGACAACTTCTGCAGCAGGAGCTGGAGCATGGGGAGGTGGTGCTGTCCTGTGAGCAGAGAGGTGGGTGGGCTGTTTTCAGAGGTCAGGAGGTCTGTGGGGACTCTGCATGTGGTCCTAGTAGACGCAGTTCTTTGGCTTCCCAGTGTCCCCCTCCCCATTGCCTCCCCAACAGTCTCCTTGGAGGCCTAACTCGTGCTCATCGACTTCAGTGAGATGCTCCAGAGGCCTGTTGTAGGTCAGCCTTGACCTGCTTGGATGGTCTGGTCCTCAGTGAGCTGTGAAAGCAGGAGTGCCTGGCTTCCAGGTCCCATGTCTCCTGCAAGGTGCTGATTTTCCTGCCTGGTGGCCCCCCTGGAATTCTTCAGTTCTCAAACTCTGAAAAGCACTCTGGGCACCTGTGGAGCCTCCGTCTCCCAAAGCTCTCACCAGGACAGCCCCATGCTAACAGTTCCATCCACCATCTGCTGGAAGGGACCTGCCTGAGTCTTGGGGAATCCAGCTCCTCCCTCTGCCGGGCAGCTCCCGAGAGAGGCCCAGAGCTGAGGGGCCCTGAGCACTGTAGCTCTGCACCTTCCCGTCCAGGCCCACTCCCTGCCATCATACCCTTTGTGTGGGTCTGTCTGGGGGTCTTGGGCCCAGGGTGGGGCAGAGGCACAGTCATGAGGCCTCGCCCATCTGGGCTCTGCCACTCCCTTTCAAATTTCATTTTATTTGCCCATCTATAAAATGGGAAAATGATACCTGCGCAATTCAGACTGCTCTTGGTTATTGGAAGTTCCCACGATAATACATGGGAAAGGGCTGTGTAAAGCACAGGCTCCTGCAGCAAGGAGGGTTATTAGGGAACCACCACTGCTTCTCGGGGTGTTGCAGGCAGCCTTTTTATGGGCTATCTGTGGCTTGACCAGTTGTGTGGAGGAGGGGCTCCAGGTTTTCCCCTTCTCCCCCTGGTCATCCTAGTGATGCTGTCCCTGGAAAGGAGTCCAAGGAGGTCTCCTAGAAGGGAGAAGGAGACCTCAACTCCCTGGCAGGTTCATCTCCTTCTCTTTTTTTTTTTTTGGTACTGGGGATTGAACCTGGGGCTCTTTACCATTGAGCTACATTCCCAGCCTTTTTATTTTTTATTTTGAGACAGGGTTTCACTAAGTTGCTCAGGGCCTCACTAAATCAGCAGCTGGCCTGGAACTTGTGATCCTCCTGCCTAAACTTCCCAAGTTGCTGGGATTATAAGCATGTGCCACCATGCCCAGGTCTGGCAGGTTCTTGACTTAGGACACGTCAGAGGAGGCACTAAGGCTTATTTAAGAAAGCAAAAACATTTATTTAAGAAAGCAAGCAATAGAGCTGAATATACAAAGGGAGGAATGCAGATGCTAGATAGTGAGACACTTTGCCCTTGGGCTCTTTTATTTATTATTTTTTCCTAAATTTTTTTGTAACACTAGGCATTGAACCCAGGGGGACTTCATCACTGAGTCATATCCCCAGTGCTTTTTATTTTTTCTTTGAAGATAGGGTCTCATTAGGCCCAGGTTAGCCTCCAACTCTTCCATCCCCCTGCTTCATCCGGCCAGGTAGCTGGAACTTACAGGCATGTGCCACTGTTCGGCTTGTGCACTTTTTAAAGGAAACTGTAAACAGTGTACAAGGGAAGTGTGTGGGGGTGATGTCAGCATGATGAGCTGACGTCACCGAGCACCAAGCACGGGGCAATTCCCTGTGGTCTGGTCTTTCAGGATCTTTAGGTTGATGTCAGCCAGTGAATAGGTAACTTCTGGAAAAAACCCATATTGTAAATTTTGTTTTCGAATTTTCAATCTTTTCCCCCTCACTTTAAAAAAAATTGTGTATTATAGTTGCATAAGTTTTTAGCAGTTTTACTCTTGGTTTTATTTAACCTAAAGAAAAGACATTGTATAAGCCAGGCCTATAATCCCAGTGACTCAGGTGGCTGAGGCAGGAGGACTGCAAGGAGTAGGCCAGCCTCAGCAACTTGGTGAGACCCTGTCTTAAAATAATAATAAGAAGAAGGAGGAGGAGAAAAAGGAGGAGGAGGAGAGGGGGAGGGGAGGGGAGGGGGAGGGGGACGACACCTGGGGTTGTAGCTCAGCCGTCCAACACCCCTGGGCTCAGTCATCATTATCATATCATAATAGTAATAGTGTATGAACTAGCAATGTCCGCAGGCATTAATCATCTGGACCCCAGTAAAATTTAAGGCTTTTACAAATTTAGGCCTGGAGGAAACAGGTTTGCAAAGGTGAGGGTGTTAATAGGGCTTCTTGGATTTAGAGATAGGTTCCCCCTTGGCTGCTAGTTTCCTTTCTACCTGTCCTTTTTTCCATCGACCTCAGTACCACCCAGGTGTGAAGTTAACCCTCTGCGGTTTCCGGCCCACAGAGACGCTGCGGGGCTCGCGCGATGACCCGCTTCTCTCTCCTGGAACTCAGGAGCAGCCGTGCTACCTCCAGCGCCCCCACTGTTTCCTAGTCGCGGGGGCAGGCAGCGTGGACCTGGCCAGGCTCTTCCAGCCTTGGGAGCAGGGAGACTGAAGATGATGCTCTAATTACCGAATTTGGGCCTGGGGAATTCTGAAAGAGGAATGGCTGGGGCGGGGGCCCTGGAGGCTTGGGGGGGCCTGCCCCGCGGGGCTCTCTGGCCCTGCTGCCGGCCCGAGCTGGGTCCCCTCTCCTCCCTAGGCAGGCGAGGCGCTTGCAGTCTTCCTTTTTCCACCAGCCAGGGTGTTGGCGAGTTAGACCTCCCAGCCTCACGGGGCTGCTGTGCGGCTGCGGCGACGTTGGCGACTGCGGCGCTGCGGCGGAGACGAAGGGCTCGGGAGGCGGCGCCATGTGAGTCCCTGGCCGGGCCCTGGCCGCGGCGGGAGGTTACCGTATTTCTCGAGGCCATTGCTGGACCCTTGGGGGCGGGTCACTGCGGGCGCGCTACCGTATTTGCCGGAGCGGCGCAGTCCTTTCCAGGAGTGGCAGCGCAGGACTTAATTACGTATTTATCCAGGGTCGCGGGGTTCGGCGGGGGGCGCTGCGTGCGCCTCAGGGAGCGGGGCTCGCGCGGCCTGGGTGGGTGCGGCAGCTGGGTGCCAGCCTACGTCTCTCCGTGGGTGGGGGCGCGACGCACAGTTACCATATTTCTCCAGGGTCGCTCGGGCCCGGGTTGGCAGGCTGTGCGCGGGGTCGGGTGAGGCGGTGAACGCAACTCCTGGGCGGGCCGCGCGCTGAGGGGCTCGCGGGCTCCCGGGGGCGGGCGGGGGCGCGCAGGCGCTGCGGGAGGGCTACCGTATTTGCGCTGGGCGGCGCAGACCTAGAGGAAAGGGCTGTCGCTGGGGACTGGAGGCGCGGGGGCGCAGCCTGGGCTGTGAGTGTGGCGCGGGATGGAGGAACTTGGGGGAGGGTCAGCGGCCAGGGCCTTGGACCCTCAAGGCGGGAGGAGCCGGGGCGGGGTTAGAGCTGGGAAGGGTTGGGAGCTGCCCAGGGACAGGGCAGGCTGAACTGACCAAGGGGACTTTGATGGCTTGGGCTCTAACGCCAGTGGTACTTGTCTCCCACCCCACAGGGTGAATGATGTCTGTTCCCCTGGCCCCAAGGTAGGGAAGACAGCAGGCTGTCCCTGAGACCCCACTCTGCAGGCAGATTGACTGAGGCTGGAAGTGGGAGGGGCCTGCAGGGTGGAGCCGGGGAGCAGCCGCAGCTTCCCTAGTGAGGTGGTGTGGGGTGGGGTTGTGGGTTGTGTGGAGCAGCCCCCGTGCCCCGCAGGAGTTTTTTGGGGTTTATGGGAGTGGTGGCAGTAGACAGTGCCCCTGCAGGAACAGTGGTCCTTTAGGAACGGTTGGCTCTTCGTGGTTGGGATGGTGGTGGTGGTCTCCTGTATGTGTGTGTGGAGGGGTGCTTAGTTGTCACGGAGCTAGTGCATTGAAAAGAGCTTTCAACAGTGAATAAATAAGGAGACTTAGGGCCTAGTCCTGGCTCACCTTGCTGTGTGACCTTGGGCAAGTATGTTGACCTCAGGAGCCTCAGTTGCTTCATTTATAAAATGGAGCTCGACAACCCTGCTCTGTTCCTTTCTCAGGGCAATGTGAGGACAATGGGAAGTGATTTAAGAGGGACACAGTGGTCTGGAGTAGGAACCTTAGGAGAACCAGTGTGGAGGGAACCAGGTTGGAGGTGTTTGTTGAACATGGAGTGCTGCTCAGTCTTGGACCAGGTTTTGCTGTGGGGATACTGAGGGGAATCAAGCTGAGACCTGGTCCTCTGGGAACCCACTGGTTCAGTGACTTGCACGCCTTTTAAACATATGCTTCATTTTGATAGAGAGCTTCTCCCTTTAATGTTTAACCCAGTGAGGTCACTTTCAAGTCTACAGAGTTTTATTCTTGTTTCCTGTTTTAAGCTTTGCAAAAAACATCTTTAAACCCTGAGTGATCCCACGCTTTAAGGTTGGGGTGCACCTCCCAGCCCCTCTCCTTGAGAATCTGATCAAGAGATAAGGTGTGTCCAGGTGAAGACTCAAACTACTAGGAGCCCGTGGATGCTCCCCACAGGCATTTATTGCAGGTCTTGTGGGTGGCGGCGAAGAGCTTGGGTAACAGGAGGCAGCTCTGTTGGTGAAGGGCTGGGGTGGGAGCAGGGTGAGTCGTGCAGTCGGATGAGTGCGGGTCACGGGGGTGGGCAACATGGCTCAAGGAGAGGCTGGAGGGGTCAGGAAGGCTTCTGGGAGGAGGTGGCACTTGAGATGAGCCTTGGTGGGTGGGCTGTGATTAAGGGGTAGAGGAGAAAGAAGGGGTTATTTTGGCCTGAACAAAGATGTAGAGGGGCAAGTGCTGGAGGCTGCCTGACCCTCGCGTCCCCCTGACCCCTTTTTCCGATTCTGCCTTCCCAGGGGCTGGTGACTGCAGCTGGAAGTGCCCATGAGCGAGCTGGAGTCCTCCGGGGGCGGGTCCCCTGTGGGGGACGGGGAGGAGGGTCTGGGGGACGAGCGAGGCCTGGTCATCCACCACCCTGCCGAAGAGCAGCCCCACCGCTGCCCGCTGTGCGGCCAGACCTTCTCGCAGCAGCCCAGCCTGGTGAGGCACCAGAAGGCGCACGCCGGGGCCGGGGCGGGCCGCGCGGCCTCCTTCGTGTGCCCCGAGTGCGGCAAGGCCTTCAGCGTGAAGCACAACCTCGAGGTGCACCAGCGCACGCACACCGGGGAGCGGCCCTTCCCCTGCCCCGAGTGCGGCCGCTGCTTCAGCCTCAAGCAGAACCTGCTCACGCACCAGCGCATCCACAGCGGCGAGAAGCCGCACCAGTGCGCGCAGTGCGGCCGCTGCTTCCGGGAGCCGCGCTTCCTGCTCAACCACCAGCGCACGCACGCGCGCATGCCCGCGCCGCACCCGCGCCGCCCCGGCGTCTTCGGGGAGCGGCGGCCCTACTTCTGCCCGCGCTGTGGCAAGAGCTTCGCGCGCGAGGGCTCGCTCAAGACGCACCAGCGCAGCCACGGCCACGCGCCCGAGGGCCCGGCGGCCCACCTAGGCCGCGTGCTATGACGCGCACGTGGCTGCCACCCTCGGCTGCCTCCAGGCCCAGAGCCGCGTCCGGGGCCCTCCAGCTGGCGCTGGGCTGCGGCCCCCTCTCTGGACAGGATCCCGGGAGAGGGGCAAGACCGGCTCAGGACCTTCTGCAGCTGCCTGGGCTCCTGCCTTGGTTTTCCTCCGGCTCCTGCAGCCTAGAGCAGGTGAGACCTGCAGGGCTGGCCGGAAGCTCGAGCCGCCCGGGGTGGCTGGGGTGGGCGGCTGCTGTCGATTCTCCATGCAAGCGTGTGTCGGGGGCATGCTGGGCTCCTAGGTCTCTTTATGATGAGCTGCTTCCCGGATCTTCATTCCCAGAATGCCAGAGTTGAAAGCGACTTGGCCACTTTCCACAATCCCCAAGCCCGACCTCAGTCCCCAAGACCCCCCGCACCCACTATCTGGTGTCCTTGAGAAGTCCTTTCCTTCCCTTTCATGTCTCAGTTTGTTCATCTGTAAGTTGAGGATAAAGATGGGAGATGCCTCTTCCCTGGGTGTTGTGAGGATTTGCTGTTAGGGAGGGTGACATCACTTGTGTGCCCTGTGCTATGCTGTGCTGCACTCTGAGGAGGAGGCACAGGTGAGGACTCCAGGCCCAGTCTCACACCCATGTGTGTGACATGCATACAGAGAGGGATGAGGGCTAGAGTGGGGACAACCTATATAGTGGGACCAGACGTGACCAGAGACACTTGGGGGGAATGCCATGGCTTTGAACTGGCCCTGGAGACAAATAGAACTGCTCCAGGAAGGCAAAGGTGTGGCAGGATTTTGGAGGTGAGGTTTCCTCAGTGGAGGTTCTAATTTGCCCTACAAAGGACTTCGTGGTGAGGGAGAAGGGACCTCTGAGATTTTCAGTGCAAACCCAGGGAGCGCAGACCTGTGTTTTAAAGGCACCGTGAGGACAGATGGAAGACCAGGCAGAAGATAAGGCCCCAGCTGAGGCTTGGCTGAGGTCATGCAGTGAGAATGGGGAGAGCGGGGACTTGCCTCCAGGGTCTCTGATTCCAAGTTACTGCTGTGAGGCACAGTCCTCTTAAGCATTTTGGCAGATGTGCAAACAGCGTCATCCAAGCTTGTCCCAAGGCCCAGTGCTCAGTACAGTGGATAAGGTCAGGGCTTTGTTTTGGATTCTGGACCTCAAGACCCTTCAGCTCTACTGCTGTAAGACACAAAATGGAGCTGAGAAGATTTTAGCATGTGAAAGGAGCCCAGTCAGGGGCATCACTGGGTGATGCAGGTGCCTCGGGGCACCTGGAGGAAGGACACTGGGGCTTTGGAGGAATTCTGCTCCCAGCCCTTGCTTCCTATTCAAGCCTGTGCTAAGTGCTAGAGACCTCCTTCTTCCCTCTGCCTTCTCTCTTCTTCCTCAGAGCTGTGTGGCTCTGAGGAAGCCATACAGGACCCCCTCAGGGATCAATTGCCCTCTGCCTGTCACTCTTGGTAGTTGTTGCAATGTGGACTAGTATTTGGTGGCAGAGAATAAGATTAAGAGCACGATTAAGCAGGGTTCTGGAACATCTGGAGCCAATCACCCAAATGTCCTGACCCAAAGGTCCCCAGTCTTGCTTTGTAGGAGTTGAGGGGACTTACTCAAAGCCCCAAGCAGATGCAGGGGAGCCAGTTGGATGTCCCTTATGGCCTCAGAGGGGTGGGGGCGGCAGGGCCATGTCGTAGCACCTGACCTGACCCTGATCTCTTTGTTTCTGTGAACAGATGCAAAATGGGCAGAACCTCATAGCCCAGAAGGTGCTGGGCACATCTGGGCACAGAGACTAGGAATGGAGTCCCATGGGGGCCTGCATGGCACTGCACCCTGGCATGAGGACACGTCCTCCAGGAAGACCTACCTTGGGAGGTGCCCTGCAGTGACCTATAGAGGTGATCTGATGGAGCCTGGAATTAGGGGCCAATTCCAAACCCTGGTGGGAAAATTCGTCAGGCCTCTGGGAGTCATGGCAGGGGCAGGCCTCCTGCTGGCTTCCTGGCCATGGATCTCTGCTCTCATGTGGCTGCAGGGGTGGCATCTGTGGCCTTTCTGCTCCCTCCTGGTCTGCCTGTCAGCTAAAGGTCAGAGACAGGAAGTGACTGGTCTAAGTGAACACAGCAAGTCGGTGGCAGGTCAGACTCGAGGCAGAACCTTGCCCTTTGTGTGAACAATTCCTGCAGGCTTCCTTTCCTTTCTGAGCCAGAAAGGATGTTAACACTTTGGGGTCATGTGGCCCTTTGAGAATTGGTGAACATTATGGATCTTCTCCCCAGGAAAGTGTGCATACTCAGACTCAAAAATTGCAAGCAATTTCAGGAGCCACTGTACTCCAGACCAAGAACCTCAGCCCTGGAGGCTTCACCTGCCACCCTTCCCTTCCCTGACACTCACAGAGCCCCGAGTTAAGGCTGCCGGGCAAGCAGTGTTCCTCTCTCCCCCTGACCTCGTTCCCTTGTTTGGGAATAAAGAATTCTAAGGTGGAGATTCATATAGTCAATCCCTTCTCTCAGACATAACATTGCACCAAATTTCTGGAATCTCATTTCCCTTCCTCTGACGTCACTGAGGTTCCCTGGACTGCTTTGCTCTCTGCGTTTGTTTCTTGTTCTGCCAGCAGGATGCTGGCTGGTGAAATGGAGCCTCTGCTCTGCGTAGGCTCTGATTTCACTGCTCGGTGTCGGGGAGGCTGGACTCTGAGGAGCTGGAAGAAGCACGAGTTTGGCCAAGTCTACCCAGGGAAAAGGAAACCTGCTTCCAGCAGTCACACTCAGACAAGGTGCCTCCTGCCCGACCAGGTGCAGATCCAGGCAGGCGTCTTGTGGGAGAGCTGGGGAGGAAGAGGATAGAGCCCTGCTGCTGATGCCTGTGGCGTGTGGGAGAGGCCGGTGCAGAGGCTGGGTGTCCCCAAGCAGATGGGTACCAGTGGAGGGGCCAGGCTCCAGGCCAGCTGCAGTGCTCGGTCTTCACACCTGAGCAGGTCATCTGGCGCCCTTGAGACTCACCTGCCTCCCCTCCCACGGGGGCTGGATGGAAGCAGATGGATTCCTGCCCTGGGTTCTTCCTGCTCCTGTCTCCCATGCAGTTTGGCCCCAGGTTCTTCCTGGACACCTACTGTGTAGGATTGCAGAATGCTTGGGGCAGTAGGAAAGGGGAGGCACTCCCGGCCCTGGAAGCCTCCATGCAGCTCTGATCCTTGGCCAATCTAGGGAGAACCACAACAGCACGCCCTCTCTCCGCTAGCGTTCAGCTTGTCTCCTTGCTGTACCTGTGCTGTGCCTTCCCCAGTGTTGCTCGGAAACGCCCCTTCTCTCCTTCTCCATGCCAAGCCCTCCTCGTCCACCGGGTCGGCCTCCTCGCCTTCCTGCTCTGTACAGGCCCTGTGTGAACACACTGTGTCACCCCTGAGTACGCTGTGCTGTCTAGTCTTGTGCTTCGGTTTCCTCTGTGTGTGTGTGTGCATGCGTGTGCACATGTGTCTCGAGTCTCCAACTAGACTGTGAGCTCCCCGAGGGCAAGGGACTGTGTCATTTCCTCTTGGACCCCGGCTGGGTCTAGCACAGGGCTGGACTCATAACTCTCAGGAAACACTTGTCAACTGGCTGATGAAGCAAGTGCTGGGCGGGGGTGGAGTGGGAGGGGAGAGGGCATGCAAGTTATTGGGCTGTGGGCTGGCTCCCCTGGACACCAGAGGCCTCAGGTCCTTTACTACTTGGAGGCAGTAGAAGCAGGAGGATCCCTCACCCCCCTGACCACCCGTGGCTACACAGGAGTATACATAAGAAAGGTCATCCTGGCTGGCTATTTTTGGAGGTCACTGACACCTACTGGAGCTGACGGAATGGAATAAATGTTCTCACGACACCCGCTGGTGTGAGGAGTAGTCCTTGGGGCTTAGCTGGGAACAGGTTGGAGGCCTCAGTCTTAGCCGCCATCATTTCTGGAGGAGTTAGGTTCAGGGTGTCATGGTGCCCGAAGACTAGAGAAAACATAAAAACCAGCCAGGCGTGGTGGCGCATGTCTGTAATCCCAGCGGTGCAAGAGACTGAGGCAGGAGGATTGCAAGTTCAAGGCCCTGTCTCAAAATTTTAAAAAGGGTTGGGGAGGCGTCAGTGGCTAAGCACCCCTGGGTTCAATTCATGATACAAAAAAAAAAAAAAAAAAAAGGAAGGGAGGGGGGGGGGGGAGGGGGGGAGGGAGGGAGGGAGGAAACAACCATAGCAATGAATGAATACAGTCCTCTCTATGTGGAAGGAGACTGCTGTTTGGATTTGGGGGACAGGTATTGGCAATTCTCTGACACCAACAGCTTGCTGAGCCCACAGTGGGGCCAGACCTGCTGAGAGGCTTTGGTGTGGTTCCCATTGGCACCCAAGAGGTGGGCCGCCAAGAGTGCTCAGGTCTGGAGACCAGGCTCCTGGGCTGGCCCACCTGCAATGGGAGGCCAGGGCCAGTTACGCGGCCCCTGGCTGTCCCTGCTCCTCAGCCGCACAGTCTGGAGCAACAAGCATGCATGTGAATGATGCTCGTGCCCCAGGTCCTCATGTCCTCTCTAAGGTGGAATCTGCAGCAGACCATGCCACTTCACAGTCCACCTCATCCAGTGCAAAGTGCGGGGTGGTGACTTTCCAGGCCTCCCTGCCACCAGGTGACCTGGACTAAGCATATTCCCTCCCGTTAACGGGGAGGCTGGCCCACTGCAGCACTTTGGTTCTGTTCCTTGCTCTCCGACTGGGATCTGCAGCTGCACATTGACTCTTCAATCAAGGGTCCCTGAATGAGCACAAAGTCACTCGGGGACAGAAGATTTGAACCCGCTTTGCTGGGGTGGGGCTCTCGGGTTTGTCTCAGTGTGCTTCCGAAGTGGTCATGGCCTGTCTCTCATGTGGGCCTGAACTGGGCTTCAGCCTGTTACCTGCCCAGCACAGTGGCCCAGGAAGTCCATGGCTGGGTCACATGTCCTCCACCGAAGGACTCATCTCCACCTGAAGCCCACAGTCTGAGAGTGGGGGAGGAAAACCAGAGCTGAGAATATGGGGGGGCGTGGTCAGGAGGACCAATATCCTCAGACCTGGAGGGGAGAGGGCAGGTGTGTGCCTCCTGGGCCAGCAGCTTAGGTGTCACCTGGGAACCAGGCATGGGTCCCCTCCACATCCCAATCAGAAGCTGCATTTTAACAAGATTGCAGGCAGTTTTCCTGCTGTCACACCTGGGGAGCCCTGTACCCCACCTTCCCGCCTCTTGGAGGAGGGCCTTTTGGTCCAGGTCCTGCCTGGAGGGAGGAGAAGGAGGTGGGGTTTTCCTCTTGGGCAAGCTTTCGAGGTATGGAGACAAGAGGCTGCTGCCTTCATGGGGGTCCAGATGCCAGCCACGGTCATTGCCCCTGGTTGGGGGGCTGGAGCGCAGATCACACACCAGGGTTCATCCTCATGGGCACCCAGCCTGGCTTTAGGGGAATTTGCTGGAGTACTGGAGGGAAGGCCAAGGGAAAGGCCAGTTCTGGGCAGAAAAGCAAGCGGCCCGCACAGAGCAGACCTCACCGGTCCTGTGCGCCTCTCTTGGTTCCTCCTGAGGCCTCCTCTGACTGTCCCCAAGCCTCACTGTCCTCACCCCAATAACGCCTGCGTGTGAGGGTGGCTGCCACGGCTGCTGCTGGTGTCCCTGTTCCTCTCCCGCTACTCTGAGTGCTACCTTCAAGGCCCTCAGCTGCTTTCCCCAGCTCGGACTGCAAGCTGCTGACCGTGGGGCCAGCTCTGTGGCATGTGTGACCACGCCCAGAGCCCCAGGGCATCAGGCGAGCTGTCCAGCTGGGACTCACTGCTGGCTTTGCTCTGCCCTGAGCTGCTGCAGCCACTCTTTTTCTCCAGACCCCTCCCCCGACAATTCTTATCCCAAGTGAGGGTCCTCATCTCCGGCTCTGCTTCTGGGGTCCCCTATCTAAGGCAGTGTGTTTGGGGAGCACAAGCTGCAAGCACCGGCCCATGGAAGGTGGTGACCAGCCTCTTTCTTTGGTGGCTCTGTGTGATGCTGGTCACCTGTGGGTCTTCAGTGAAAATCGGTCAGAGGGTCCATGGATTGCCGGTGACCCTTTCCTTTGTGACCAATCAGGTCAGAGGACCTAAATGCTGGCATGGGAGCCCTTCACCAGCTGCCCCAAGGCCCCCTTAACTGGAAACAAGGGACGAGGGTCTAGTTCACAGGTCAAGGGCTGAGATCCTGACCACTTTGCTCCTGTTTCCCATTCCTGACCCTAATGGGGCCTCCTGGGTCCCCTGAATGCTTACCCACGCATGTTTGGTGGGAGGCACAGAGATCCACCCGGGCTAGGGATGGGCTAGGCCTCCAGGGATATAGGGAAGCCCTCACATCTGGTTGTGAAGCCAGGCCTCCTGGAGGGCAGCAGAGGCCCCCAGACAGCTTCTTCTCCTCCTCTGGTCTCACCACCATCTCCTCTGGGTGTGTGGAAGATGCTTGGGGAATGGAAACTAGCCTTCCTCTCTCTTTTTCTAAGCAGGAGATCTGCAGTTGCTAGCAGTTTCTAGCAGCAGATACAGAAAGTCACCTTGAGGCAGACCTCCTTTGTTTCTGGACGGGCATCGGTCGCTTGCGGTCAGACCAGTGCAGAAACGGTGTCCCCTGAACACCACCATGAACACCACGTTGTTCTCGAAGTGGCCGTGCTCTCAGGGAGTGTTTCCAACAGCTGCTTCAGACCAGTGCGAAGACTGTTCCGCCTGCTAGTAACCAGCGGTGCCAAGGTGGCTGCAGGCACAGCAACTGGGACGGGGCCCCTGGGGATGGGAAGAACCTGGAATTCTCTCCCTGGTGAGGAGCTGAGCTGGTCCTTCCCTGGTGCCTGGAAACTCCCCCAGATGGATGTAAGACGTGGGTTCAAGAGCACCTTCGTTTACAGCAGCAGTGGGAACCATACCCACATGTGGGACAAGAGGGTGGCATGGTGGTGCACAAGAGGTCCTGAGAGGTGGCGAGGCACCGGCAGGTGGACAGAGGTGACAATAGCTTCCGTTGGGTGTCAGCACACCCAGAAATTACTTCTAGGGGAGTGTGGAGCTCCTGGAGGAAGAATTTATTCCAGAGATAGAGGAGAGTCTCAATCTTCATTTATTAGCTTTTATTTTTATTTTTTGGTACTAGGGATTAAACCCAGGGGTACCTTACTTCTGAGCCACATCCCCAGCCCTTTCTATTTTTTATTTGGAGACAGGGTCTAAGTTGCTTAGGGTCTCACTAAGTTGCTTAGGGCCTCACTAAGTTGCTGAGGCTGGCCTTGAACTTGAGATCCTCCTGCCTCAGTCTCCCAAGTCACTGGGATCACAGGTGCGACTGTGCCTGGCTCAGTTTTACTTGATCATAAAATAAACTTATTTCAGGCCTGCAAGGCAGGATGCAATGACCCTGGCTCTCTGCTCCTCCTGATATCTGCTACTTGTCTCCCATGCCTCTTCTCTTTTCTGCCATTGCTCTTGTGAGCTCATGGCCCACTAATGACGGAGGCTGGAGATGGGAAGCAAACCTCAGATCAGCAAGCTTTCCTGTATTCTGCAGCGAAGTCCATGGATCAGGCGTGGGAGGGCCTGTTTTCTGGGTATGGAGCTGGCCCCCCACTTACAGAAGGAGTCTGGGTTTTATAGTTTCCTTGGGGACTGTGGAAGTGCAGTTTGGACAGTCAGGATCTAGTTGTACCAGTTAGAACTTTAACTTAGGAAGGTAGCTGTGAAAATGTTGAAACTCATTATCATCTAGGAGAGAAGAGTCCAGATCCCAAGGGGTGAGAATTCAGATCTTGCCCATTGCTTTTCTTTCTTTGGGATCCATGTTTCCCAGAGGGTCAATATTTGCTGTGCCTCCATCTAGGACTAATTTGCAATGTGGGAAGGTTGAAATTTAGGGCCCACTGTTACCGGGAAAGGATGTACTGGGAGAGGGTTAATGTTTGGCTAATTCCCCCTCCCTCCTCCCGGGCCACACCGCCCCTCCGTTTTTCTTGGGGAGCTGTCTTGTGGGAATATTATTTTCCATAATCCTTCAGCTCTTGACTGTGATGGACATACTACCCCAGAACATGGCCCCTTGGCATCTGAGAAGACAGAGTTTGGAAGATTGCTCTCGCCTCCCCTTGCCTTCTCCTCTGAAGTGGCCCTGAGAGTTCTCTTTGGCCCTCCTCTAGAGTCGGTCGCAATGCTCTCCTTACAGAGGAAGCCCGTGTGCCCAGACGAAGTGAGGTCATGCGGATGCCCTGGGAAGAGCACGGCCCTACAGGCCTGGCCAAGTCCCACCTCGGTCGCTGCCAGCAGGTTGTGCCATCTGTCCTGCAGCCTCACTTCTGCACCACTGTCCGTCATGACGTTTTATGTCTGCATCTCTGAAGGCTCCAGTGTCGCATAAAACGTGTGAAATAAATCCGTGTGCTTATCTCTTGTTGAGCTGTCTTTTGTGGTAGGGTCCCAGCCATGGGCTATGATGGGCGTCCCCTGCCTGGCTCTGCCCCCTTGGGCCCCTCGCTGTCTGGCTTGCAGACCTGCATTGGGTGATGTGCGTGCTCACCGCCCTGTTGAGGGTGTCTCTTGGGCGGTGTCCCTCCTCCCGGCACCTCCACTGTTGCCATGAGCCTCTCTGTGGCTTTCCTGGGCTCAGGCCCATGCCTGGCCCCGTAGCTGCTGGCAGGGTGACAGAAGCCCAGAGTGTAAACCTGGGCACTTGTCCAGCAGAGACGGAGGAGCGTTCCCCTCAGAGCGCACCTCTGACCTGCAGTCCTTCCTCCTTTGTCTGGCCCCACCCTGTGTTCTGTGTCCTCACAGCCTCAGATTCACTGGGCAGCCTCTCCTTTGGTACATTACCCGTGTGACTCCAGCACGCTTGTCCACTCTCCTTGCTTCGTGTTGTTTTGCAGCTCGAGGATGGGGCCCAGGGCCTCCTGCGAGTGGGCACGTGCTCTTCCACTGAGCCTGCCCGCCCCGCCCCAGGCCCCGCCCCAGGCCCCGCCCCAGGCCCCGCCCCA
>JAJEJO010051143.1:30016-43495 GCA_020662805.1 Glaucomys volans | reverse complement strand
GCCCCGCCCCAGGCCCCGCCCCAGGCCCCGCCCCAGGCCCCGCCCCAGGCCCCGCCCCAGGCCCCGCCCCGGGCCCCGCCCCGGGCCCCGCCCCAGGCCCCGCCCCAGGCCCCGCCCCAGGCCCCCTGTTTTCTCAGGATCCCATCTTCTCTTGTGTTTTTGGCTCCAACTCTAATCAATAACAAATTGTCCTTGTGCATCATTTCCTAGTTCACTTTTTGAGGGTGCAAGTTCCCCCAGGGCGTGGGTGAGACCTTGCTGCCCGGCAGCTGCGGTGTCTGACAGAGGACGCTCCTAACCCACAGACTGTGGTCTGGTGGCATAGAGGCTAGTTTGGGCTGGATTCGTGCCCTGAGCATATGGTGGACTTTAGATAACAAACACCACCTTGGAGCCTCCTTCAGCGTTTATTGGCCCCTCCTGGTTGGCAGGTATCTCTAGTCACTTCTCCCTAATGCTTGGACAGTATTAGAAAATGGGACGGTTGCTGGGCATGGTGGGGCACATCTGTGATCTCAGCTATGGGAGGCTGAGACAGGAGGATCACAAATTGGAGGCCAGCCGGGCCATTTAGCTAAGACCCTGTTTATAACATAAAAAATAAGGGTTGAGAATGTGGCTCAGTGGGGGAGTGCCCCTGAGTACCTAAAAAAACAATTTTTTAAAAAAATGAATACATTTAAAGCAAAAGTTTCCCTCAGCAATTAGAATTGCTATCTTAGTTGCATTGTGCAGTCTTTGAAATGCAGTGTTTTCATAGTCAACCATTCATAAATATTTTACAATTCCCATTGCAGTCTCTTTTTTGACTTGAATTATTCAGTTTTTAAATCCCTGAATGCACTGAAGCGTTTATTTGCTGTCCTTTGTACTGTAGTTGACAAGTATACAACTGTGTATTTCTTTTTTATTTTTCTTTTTGGTAGCAGGAATTGAAACCAAGGACATTCTACCACTGAACTGCATCCCCAATCTTGTTAATTTTTTTTTTTTTTTTTTGGTACTGGGGATTGAACCCAGGGGCACTCCACCACTGAGCCACATCCCCAGCCCTATATTGTATTTGTATTTAGAGACAGGGTCTCACTGAGTTGCTTAGGGCCTCGCTAAGTTGCTGAGACTGGCTTTGAACTTGTGATCCTCCTGCCTCAGCCTCCCAAGTACTGAGATTACAGGCATGTGCCACTGCGCCTGGCGATTTTTAAAATTTAAAAAAAGTTTTTTTGAGACAGAGTCTCACTGAGTTGCTGAGACCATTTGTGATCCTCCTACCTCAGCCTCCAACATTGCTGGGATTATAAGCATGCACTATAGTCATGCATGCGTGAACTGTATATTTTTTAAAACTAGAAGAGCTGGGTGTGGTGGCCCATGCCTGTTATCCCAGAGACTTGGGAGGATTGCAAGTTCTAGTTCAGGAAATCAGAGAGACACTATCTCAAAAGAAAAAATAAAAGGGGCTGGGAATGTAGCTCAGTGGCACAGTGGCCCGGGGCTCAATTCCCAGTACCACAAAGCAAAACCAAAACTAATCTGAATATACCTAGAGGCATTTAGAGTACTTGAGTCAGGAGTGAGAAAGACAACCTCCATTCCCACCGTTAATTAAGGTAGGAGGCCCAGGTCCGTCACTGGGAGGTGTCAACCTTGATGAAGAAAGGAGCCTCACCTGCTAACAGTTCTGGAGGCGGGAGAGCACTCCGAAACCATTCACAAGGCTCTTAAACTATTCAATGAAAGCTAAACCAAAGAAGGAAAATTTTAGGCTGATCTCCTTTAGAACTGCAAATGCAAAAATTCAAAGAAAAATATGGACAGATTAAATCCAGAACTATGTTTAAAATGATGTCATGATCAAGAAAGTTTTATCCACAAACCTAAGGGTGGGTCTGGGACAGGGTCCACTCCATGCTTTGAACATAGCCCTTGCTGCTCGGCCACTGCGACTCATTTTCAGACCGGACATGTTTCTCTGTCTTCTTCTCTCCCTCCCACTCCCTAATGTCCCCCGTCCTAATCTCAAAAACAGGACTCCCTTTCTTCCCCATCCTAGGCAGAGTTATCTGTCCTGGTGCACACGCACCCCAGGAACAAAACAACCACGCCCGTGGGTCAGGAGTCCCCTGGGCTTCTCCTTTGCTAGCAAAGCAATAAATCTTTTTCTCAAAAATTCCTTTTCTTTGCCTCATTGTTGCATCAGCATCAGGGACAAGGACTGAGCCTTTGGTAACAGTTCACTGTCAGAAAGTTGGTTAAGGAAAAGCCCCACTTCAGTAGATCAAAGGAGAGAGAAGAGCCGGCTGTGGTGGCGCAGGCCTGTAATCCAAGCAACTTGGGAGGCTGAGTCAGGAGGATCGCAAGTTCAAAGCCAGCCTTAGCAACTTATCGAGGCCCTAAGCAACTCAGTGAGACCCTGTCTCTAAATAAAATACAAAATAGGGCTGGGGATGTGG
This sequence comes from Glaucomys volans, assembly GCA_020662805.1. Classification (NCBI taxonomy): domain Eukaryota; kingdom Metazoa; phylum Chordata; class Mammalia; order Rodentia; family Sciuridae; genus Glaucomys; species Glaucomys volans. The sequence goes on along the minus strand of JAJEJO010051143.1, from coordinate 41,042 downwards.
CTCAGTGGCCGAGTGTCCCTGAGTTCAATCCCTGGTTCAAAAAAAAAAAAAAAAAAAAAAGGAGAGAGAAGCCCCCTAGGATCACCCCCACACAGGGACACAGCATCTGCCGGGAAATTCAAGTTATTTTAACAAAAACAAAAGCAGCCACAACACTGTGCTTTCCACGGTGACCTCAGTGCACCTTTTGCCTTTTCCTGTCCTCACATGACACAGATCCACCGGGGCCACGTCCTGTGTCCTGTGAAGCATGGTGAGGGACAGATTGGGGGCTGGGCATGTTCCGCACACCTAACCTGCTGCGCAGGCTCCCGACGAGGTCCCCCACGGCGTCCAAGACTGGGGCCTCTGCTGCTGTCACTAGTTTGGGAAAAAGATCAAAGCCAAAAATCGGAAGTTTCTCCTGAATTTTTATCACTTTACTCAGGGCAAAGTGGAAAGGGGGTCACTCTGAACCCTCCAGGCCTGGGACATCTGCGTTATATTTCTTGCTCATTTTGATCTTTAAAGAACTCACACTCTCCTCTCTCTCTCCTATTTATTTTTAGAATGAATAATTAATCATTACTTTCCCGTGGCTGGGCTTTTCTTTTTCTGGTGCTTAGTACCTGGGAGGGACCTCAAAACCAGCGGGTGCTCTCAGGGTCTTGCTAAATTGCTAAGTTGCTGAGACTGGCTTCAAACTTGCAATCCTCCTGCCCCAGCCTCCAGAGTTGCTGGGATGAAAGGACATTGGGTTCTCCTTCCTTCTTCCATCAGGGGTGACACGACATGATGTGGGATGGGGTTGGAGAATTTTCCTCCTGGACGCCTGTCAAACCTGCCACAGGCAATAGTCGAGGGCTCTAAACCATCCTCAAGGAAAAGATGGACTAGAAGGAGTGAGTCCAGAGATTCCTCCCATCTAACCTCTGCTTCCACTGTGCCTCTTTTCTTCTCTGGGAGGCCTCGACCACACCCGCTCTGAATCCACTTCCATTCTCCCTCACGTGGCCCAGTTGCATTTCCTCCTTAGCATTTTCCATGCTGGTTCCCTGTTTAGATCGGGTGTGGGTCAGCTTCATGTCACCATGACAGATGCCTGTTGCTTTAGGCCTGGGGGAGGCAGCGAGTCCTGGCCAGACCATTTTTGTTGCTGTTATGTTCGCTTTTTCCCCCACATTTATTTCCCTTTTTCTTTTTTGTACTGGGGACTGAACCCAGGGGCTCGTAACCTCTGAGCCACATCCCCAGCCCTTTCTATTTTTTATTTGGAGACAGGGTTTCCCTAAATTGCTTGGGGCCTCACTAAGTTGCTGAGGATGGCTTGAACTTTCAGTCCTCCTGCCTCAGCCTCCCAAGTGACTGGGATGACAGGCGTGTGCCACCACTACCAGCTATTGTTACGTATTCTTACATGCACACAATGTAATAATATAATTTGGCCAATATCACTCCCCAGGACCTCCACTTCCCTTCCCTCCTCCCTCCCCAGTTCCTTTTCTCTACTCTATGGACCTCTCTGGGGTTTTCATGAGATCCTGATACCGCTGCTGGTTATTGGGGTTATGGGTGACGAGTTCTGCTTCCTCAAATGTTGAAGTCTGAACATTAGAGAAGCACACCAAAGCGAGGCAGGCATAAGAAGCAGGTTTTATTCAAAGGTAGTAACACAGACTTTCCTGGAGGCAGAAGGGGGCCCTGGCTGGTGTCCTGGTATCCCAGGAAGTGAGCACGCCCTGCCCCTCTCATAGACTAGTCTCCTTTGTTCTCCTGCTCTCTCCCCCCTTATTTCCCTCCTTCCTGCCTAGGCCCAGGAGATGCTGGTGAGAGGGCAAAAAGGTGAGAAGCAGATGGGCAGGGGGAGGGGTCAAAGGGAGTGATCAGGGCAGGGAACAGCCCAGGGGGCATTAATTAGCAATTCCCTGCCGGAAGCCTTTTGAGAGGGGTGGTATAAGCAGGTAACCTAGGAGATCAAAGGGCTCTGGAGACACTGGACATTCCAGTCTCCCAGGGGCAGTCTCCAACTTCCAGGATCCAAACTGGCCTCCATTTTCCTGATTCGCCCGGATCACCTATAATTCTGGGTTCAATCCCACCCACCTTTCTTTTCCCTTTTCCTTTCTAGCTTCCACATATGAGAGAAAATATATGACCTTTGACATGAGTTTGACTTATTTCACTTAACACAATGTTCTCAAGTTCCATCATTTCCCTGCAAATGATACTGTTTTTTTCTTTTTTATGGCTGAATAAAACTCCATTCTGTATATGCCACATTTTCTTTACCCATTCATCCTCTGATGGACACCGAGGCTGGTTCCATGGCTTGGCTACTGTGGATGGTGTATCACTGTAGTAAGATGCTTTAAGTCTTCAGGGTAAACACCAAGGAGTGGTGTAGCTGGGTCATATGGTGGTTCCATGCCTGGTCTTTTGAGGAGCCCCATACTGATTTCCATAGTGGTCGTACTAATTTATAATCCCACCAACAGCCTGAAGTGTAAAAGTGTCCCCTTTCTTCCAGGTCCTCTCCAGCGCTTACTGTTGTCTGTATTCTTTTTTGTTTTTTTGTTTTTTTTTTAACCAGGGATTGAACTCAGGGACACTCGGCCACTGAGCCACATCCCCAGCCCTATTTTGTATTTTATTTAGAGACAGGGTCTCACTGAGTTGCTTAGGGCCTCGCTAAGTTGCTGAGGCTGGCTTTGAACTCATGATCCTCCTGCTTCAGCCTCCCAAATCGCTTGGATTACAGGCGGGCGGCGGGCTTGTCTGTATTCTTGATGGCCGCCATTTTCCCTGGTGTGAGATGGAATCTCAGTGTGGTTTTGATTGGCATTTCCCTAATTTCTAATGATGTGGAGCATTTTTTTTTTTGTATTTGTTGGATACGGCCAGATCTTAAGGGGGTTACAAAACCATTCACCTCATGGTGGGGAAGAGAGAGGAAGAGGCAGGTCCTGGGGTCCCACTGTCCCCTACAGGGCACACCCTAATGACGGGAAGCCCTCCCACTAGGACCCAGCTCTTAAAGTTTTCTCCCCTCCCATGGGCCATGGGCTGGGGACCAAGCATCCAACCTGTGGGCCTTTTAATATCCAAGGGGACATTTAATATCGAAGCTATAGCAGGCACGGTGGCACACAGCTGTGATCTCAGCTATGTGGGAGGCTGAGGCAGGAGGATTCCAAGTTCTAGACCAGGTGAGGCAAATTAGCAAAACACTGCCTTTAAAAAGTGGGGGAAAAAAAGGCTGGGGGCGCAGCTCAGAGGTAGAGAACCTCTGGGTTCAATCCGCAGAACTGAAAAAAAGTGAAAGAAAAGAAATGCAAACTATGGCGATTGCGTGTTTATGTATCAGTTTGCCTGTCCATTATGTCCCCTTCAAACGTCCGCTCCAGGAGGGGCGGGACCTGCCTCTCCACTGCCCCCTGCAGGCCAGGCGCTCCTCGGGCTCTGGGTAGTACACTCTGTGAACTAACTGCCTGTTTTCTTGGCCTTTATTTGGGCCGACTGGGGAAGATTGATAAAATGAGAAAATCAAATCTACTAATTTTTATTTATTTTTGCGGTGCTAGGGATTGACCCCAGGGCCTTGTGCTTGAGAGGCAAGCACTCTACCAACTGAGCTATATCCCCCGCCCAGAATGAAAATACTTTTGAGAGTATCCTTAACAGTTAATAAAGTTGGAAGGCTGTACTGTGTAGACACGTAACTGAAGACTTATTGATTTCAATCTTGCAGTTTTCTTTTGGTATTTCAGCATTGAAAACAGCACCTAGCTCTTACGACTGTACAAAGGTGTGCACTCCCTGCCTACAGCGCCTACTAGAGAATAGACCTGCTTGATGGCAAGTGTGCTGATTCTGCTTTTCTCTTTTTGTTTATGCCTCCAATGGACGGAATTCATTTCACTTTTAAAGTGCAGGTTGTAGCCGGGCGAGGTGGCGCACGCCTGTAATCCCAGCACTTGGGAGGCTGAGGCAGGAGGATCACGAGTTCAAAGCCAGCCTCAGCAACTTAGCGAGGCCCTAAGCAACTCAGTGAGACCCTGTCTCTAAATAAAATACAAAATAGGGCTAGGGATGTGGCTCAGTGGTGGAGTGCCCCTGGGTTCAATCCCTAGTACCAAAAAAAATAAATAAATAAAAAATAAAGTGCAGGTTGTGTGAGATTCTTCGTCTGGGTGATTGACATGTGAGCAGGTGGAGGGAATCTTCCCAGGCTGGTATTATCGCAGGTAGTTACAAGGGGCTTTGAGGAGCAGGCGCTAAACAGGAGAGTGGCGCCCTCTAGTGCACATTTTGAGAGTTGGTGCTTATGAGTTGGACCCTAGAGAAGTCTGTTTCACCTAGTGCCCTTGAGGGACAGGTCACCAGGCCAGGAGTCATGACACATTCGGTAAATGTTTGTTGAATGAACTGATGTGCAGAACCATGAGCTCCTGGAATGCCTAAAGAAGGGAGTCATAAAATACGTTGTCCCTTACAGATGAAACAAAGATTGTTGGCTGATGCAGAAGAGACAATCGAAAGGAACACAGAAATTTCTTTTTTTTTTTTCTAGTTTCAAGAGGAAATAAGAAGGAAGCATAGAGTAACCTTACAATGAGAACTAGCCAAAAAGCCAGCAATGAAAATTTGTTCTAGTTGGGCTCGGTGGCTCAGGAGGCTGAGGCAGGAGGATGGCAAGTTGGAGACCAACCTCAGCAACTTAGTGAGTCCCCAAGCAACTTAGTGAGACCCTGTCTCAATATAAACAAACAAACAAACAAACAAACAAATGAATGGGCTAGGGATGTGGCTCAACACTACAAAAAACCAACTTTTTTTTTTCCCTCTAAAAGCCTAAAACATAAAAAATAAACAGCAGCAACAACAAAACCAAAAATATCCTAAAACATTTCAGTGAGATGCCTCTCCCGACCATCTGCGCTGCCCGCAGTAGGAGAGAGGAGCCTAATCATAGCTGGGGATACCTAATAACAACCAGTGGAAGGGCGGTGGCTGCCTCCATCTGTCAGTCAGTGTTTAAAATATGCATCTGCTGGAGGGGAGATCGGACTCCACTTGCACTGGACGTTACGGTGTTATGAATTCTTCCTAGTTACAATCAGGGGTCAGGACATGTTGATCCAGGAGCCTTGCGGTCCAGGGTAGGGGCAGAGTGCCAAGCCATGCAGGCGTGCTTGGCAGTAACCTGGGCTTCAGGGGGCAGCGCTGGCGCCATGTGGATGACTTTGGAGGTGGTCACGGGCAGCTGGGGTTTGTTATACTCTTCTTTCTGTTCCGGTCACATGTTAGACATTTCCTGTGGCAAATTAATGTCTGCTCATATATATGATCCTTTCCTCCTTTTAAAAATCCACCTCCGGGGCTGGAGATGTAGCTCAGTTGGTAGAGTGTTTGCCTTGCAGGCACAAAGCCCTGGGTTCAATCCCTAGCACCGCAAAGAAAAAAAAAAAAAAATCCACCTCCTAGTAAATACTCCTTTTTTTTTTTTTTTGGTACTAGGATTGAACCCCGGGGCACTCCACCACTGAGCCACATCCCCAGCCCTATTTTGTATTTTATTTAGAGACAGGGTCTCACTGAGTTGCTTAGGGTCTCGCTAAGTTGCTGAGGCTGGCTTTGAACTCACGATCCTCCTGACTCAGCCTCCCAAGTGCTGGGATTACAGGTGTGCACAGCGTAAATACTCCTAAAAAAAGTCACAGTGTTGTAGGGAGGGGGACACGTTTCTGGCTGATTTGAAATTATGGTTTTGGGCTGTTTCCTTTGGCCTGAGAGATCGGGACGGTTGAGGACAGGGAGGACCCTTCTTATTTGTACATGGGTGAAAAACATTAGAGAATGCCTCGCTTATTTATGTATGGGGTGATTTCAAAATTGTCCTATTGACGTTGGGAAAGGCAAACTAAATAATCACAAATTTTTTTGTGATCAAATTGATTAAAGGATGAATCAACTTTTCTCTATGTACTAGAGAATAAGATAAGTGTTCCAAATAGCACCAAATAAGCCAAGTTGCACTGAAGACTCTTTGCTGTCCATGCCAAGGTTGAGTGCGAAGCAACTTGAAAACAATTTCATTTCTTAGATTGATTTTATTTTTTTTATTTTTTTATTTTTTATTTTTTGGAACCAGGGATCGAACTCAGGGACACTTGGCCACTGAGCCACATCCCCAGCCCTATTTTGTATTTTTTATTTAAAGACAGGGTCTCACTGAGTTGCTCAGGGCCTCACTAAATTGCTGAGGCTGGCTTTGAACTTGCGATCCTCCTGACTCAGCCTCCCAAGTCGCTTGGATTACAGGCGTGCGCCACCATGCCCGGCTTCTTAGATTGATTTTAGGTTCACAGAAAAACTGGGCCCACTGCCTCACCCTCTGGGCTTCCCCACGTCAGCCTCCGCCAGCGTGGTGCACGTCAGCCTTGGCTGGTGTGGTGCAGGCTGTGTGGTTGACGGACCTGCCCGGCCACGTGGTCATCGCCAGGGCCCATAACTGACGAGGGCTCACTGCTGTGACACTGTGGATTTGGACGACTGCATAATGACATGTGTCCACCACTGAAGCATCAGACTGAGGGGTGTCACGGCCCTAAGAATGTTGGCTCCACCTATTCATCTCTGCCTCCCCTCAGCCCCTGGCAGCCGTAGATCTTTTTACTGTTTACATTTTTATCTTTTCCAGAACGTCATCCAGGTGGATTCTGACAACATGCAGCCTTTTCAGACTGGCTTCTTTCACGTAATAGTAGGACATGAAGCAAGGGTTGGTGTAACCAGGAGCTCGGTCCTTGTCCCCATGCCAGTTCAATAACAAGGACACGGTTTGAGAAAAAGGAAAAAGAAGGTTTATTGCTTTGCTAGCAAAAGAGAAGCACAGGGGACCCCTGGTCCAGAGGCTGTGATTCTGCCCATCAGGAGGAGTAGGGAGGTTTGAAAGGAGCTCTTCCACGGCTACATTCCAGGTGTGCCCCAACTGGGGGTCCCAGGTGCCCTGATGGTGTGTTAGGATTCACCTGTTAATTTAGGACCTATTCACTTCCAGATCCTCTGGCAGAGATCTCCTTCCTGTGGAGCACAGATAGCTCAAGGTAACTTTGTTCCCCCACCGCCAGGTTATGGAGGGGGAGAGGGAGAAGAAGAAAAGGAAAACTTGTCCCTTTTGAAAATAAGCCTCAGAGCTACATTGAAAAGGGCAAGTGGACCTTGGTTACATTGGCTTTCTAAAGGATAATTCTGCTCCGTATGGTGATGAGGTTGAGGGAGGAGGATCGCAAGTTCAAGGCCAGCCTTAGCAACTTAGTGAAGCCCTAAGCAACTTAGCAAGACCCTGTTTCCAAATAAAATGTGAAAAAGGGCTTGGGGATGTGGCTCAGGGGTAAAGTGCCCTTGGCTTCAATCCCTGGCACCAAAACCAAAACCGAAACCAACCAACCAACCAAACAAACAAACAAAAAGATAATTCTAAATGGGAATGTTTGAGATTGGTTGCTGTTATTTTAATTGAACTAAGTGTTTTTAAAAGGAAAAAATGATGTAAACAATCATGGAGAATTCCAACTCTTTGACATGATTATTATCCTTAGCTGATCCCTTGGTGAGATGGTGTGACTGCTTTGGAATACTAAATAGGGGGTGCAGGTGGGGTGCCCAGCCCATGTGAGTATTTTGAATATTGAGGACCAGCTATAACAGAATTCTCTGAGTTAAGGCTAAATGACTTTTTTTTTTTTTTTTTAATTTTTGGAAGTAATTTCTGTGTTTGCCTGAATTTAGAAAAATTCTGAGGAATACTAGAAATGACTGAAAAATGGCATGAAGAGAGATAGTGCTGACGCCAACTTTGAGAAGAGGCAGGCTGTGGTCTCCAGGTGAGCCTGGAATCCTCTGGATCTTTCTGGAAAAAGGAAGAGTAGAGATGAAACATGATTGACCTTGTGTTGATAATTTGGGGTGGGAGGTAAGATATGCACGACATAAAATCTACCATTGTCTATGGTTTCAATGTTTGCGTCCCCTCCAAAATTCCTGTTGAAACTTTATCACCCATGTGACAATATTAACAGAAGGGTCTTGTTACCTGGGCTCTGTGGTGCACACCTGTAATCCCACCAGCTCAGCAGGTGGAGGCAGGAGGATCCAACTTGGAGGTCAGCTTGTTGAATGCAGCAAGACCCTGTCTCAAAATGGGGATGTGGCTTAGTGCTGGAGCACTTGCCTCGCATTTGCAAGGCCCTGGGTTTGATGCACAAAAAAGAAAACTGTGAGGAGGCGAGACTTTCAGGAAGTGATCAGCAGTGTTATAAAAGCTGGGCCTTTTTACCCTTCCATCTTCCTCAATGTGAGGATGTAACAGGAAGGCGCCATCTTGAAGGCAGAGAGCAGCCCTCACCAGATACTGCATCTGCCTGTGTGTTGATCTTGGGCCTCTAGCCTCTAAAACTGTGATGAATATATTTTTGCTCTTTATAAATCACCTAATCTCAGGTATTTTGTTATAGTAGCATGAGCAAACTAAGACACCATCTTCCCATTTTTAAGTGTTCAGTTCAGCAGTGTTAAGTATATTAACATTGTGATTTTCTGATGTGGGGTGGGAACCCAGGAGGACAGTGTGTGTGTCCCTAGGTCTGTAGGTTTCTTTGGAGAAAAATGAATTTTAAAGAACTTTTTCATTGTGTAGGTACCTCAACTAAGCATCACCTGGGTGTACCTATGAGGGATACACCCCTGCCCAAGCCCCCCTGGCCCTGAGGGCCCTACCCAGACTGACTGCAGTCAGAGGTATTCTTTATTTTGGGGATATTGGGGATTTAGCCCTGGGGTTATACCACTGAGCTATATCCCAACCATTTTATTTTTGAGACAGGGTCTTACTAAGTTGCTCAGGACCCTGTTAAATTGCTGAGGCTGGCCTGGAACTTGCCATCCTCCTGTCTCAGCCTCTGGAGTTGCTGGGATTACAGGCACATGCCACGGTGCCCGGCCAGATGTATTTCTCTGAGCATTTCCCAACATCCTCCAAACTCTGACTTTGTCTATAAAGTCATAGATTTCTTTTTTACCTTTAAGAATAGATTAGAGCCAGGCAAGGTGGCGCATGCCTGTAATCTCAGTGACTCAGGAGGCTGAGGCAGGAGGATGGAAAGTTCAAAGGCAGCCTTAGCAATTAGTGAGACCCTGTCTCAAAATTAAAAATAAAAGAAAAAATAAAAAGGACTGGAGATGTGGCTCTGTGGTTAAGCACCCCTGGATTCAATCCTGGGTACCAAAAAGAAAAGGAAAAAAAGGAAGGAAGGAAGGAAGGAAGGAAGGAAGGAAGGAAGGAAGGAAGGAAAGATAGATTAGGAGTTGTCAACTTTAAAAAGGTAAAGAAAAATCCAGGCTTTCTGGGAATTTCAGGAAAGAAGAAAGGGGAGCACAGGAGCCAGACCAGGAAGGGAAGTGGCAGGAGATGCTGGGGAGTTTCGCAGCTCCTCCCTCCTCTCCTATGGTGTGGAGGAAGGGCGTCCTGTCCTCTCACCGTCTAGAAGGTGTGGCTTAGAAGGTGGGTTCTGCGGTCACCACAGAGTAAGGGGCGGATCTTCCGGAGGTGGGTAGGCTGTGGGCTCCCACCCTCATGAATGGGTCCATGCCATTATTATGGGGAGCGGCGTAGTTACCCCAAGAGTGTGGTCCTGAGGAAAGGATAAAAATGAGCCCCACCTTCGGTCTCTTCTGCCCTGTATCTTGCCCGCCCTCCACCGCATCACGTGGACAATGACCTTCATCACAACCTGGGGCCATGCCCTTGGACTTCCAGCCGCCAGAACGTTGATCCAAAGGCCGTCATTCATGAATCACGTGGTACATGCTAGTCTGTCCTGGCAGCAGCCCAGGCCGAAGGCAAGGCGGTGTCATTGTAACCAATCCTGCAATTGAAAATGTAGCTGGCCTTAGATTTTCATCATTAGAACCACACACCGATGGCCCTACGCTTGGATCCATCCCTTTCACCATCAGTTACCCTTTCACACGCCATAATGTTGGGTGGTGCTTTTGAATATTTGGTTGATGAGTTGAAACAACTGTACTTTTTTTTTCTTTCATTTTTTGGTAGGGGGGATTGAACCCAAAGGTTCTTAACCACTGAGCCACATCCCCAGTACCCCCTTTTTATTTTTTATTTTGAGCCAGGATCTTGCTAAGTTGTTCAGGGTTCTGCTAAATTGCTGAGGGTGGCCTGGAACTTTGAATCCTCCTGCCTCAGCCTCCCAAATAGCTGGGATTACAGGTGTGGGTCACTGCACCTGGTGGAAGGATATCATTTTTTTCAAAGAACACACAAAAAGCAATAACCACAAAGGTAAATATTGATAATTTTGACCAGATTAAAATTCTGTACAAGACACTATAAGCAACATCAAAAGATGAACTGTGGTCTTTGTAAAGATACCTTTAACTAACATTAAACTAATAAGTTATTAGAACATACAACATATGAAAATGTAGAACATAAACATAGAGCATAAAAGATAGAAGATATGGGAACGACACACACCCCAACAGAAAACTGGGCAAAGGTTGCTAAGGAGCAAAGCACAGAAGAGGAACTTGTAAACATCTTAAAAGACGCTTGGCTTCCCAGCTGGTCAAACGACCCGTGTCCGTCCTGTCACAGCTGTGAGCTTGACCAGAGAAAACTCCATGCCACCAAGTCTTGAAGATGCAGAGCAATGGACCACTGCCAGAACAGCAGAGTCAAGTTTTGCACACTTGAGCGAGTGATTCAATGATACCTACTAAATTAAAAAATGTGCATGCTGTATGACAAAGAGATTTCACTCTACAGCCTTCACTCTAGGGAAGATTCAAGAGCATTCATGTTAATTACAGCATTATTTCTAATAGCAGAAATTGAAAGCAGCCTGGGATCCCTTGGAGTTATCAGTATCAGTTATCAGTGTCAGAAACATTTTCTTCCCTCCTTCCTTCCTTTTCTTTTCCTTCCTTCCTTCCTTCCTTCCTTCCTTCCTTCCTTCCTTCCTTCCTT
>JAJEJO010051143.1:0-29916 GCA_020662805.1 Glaucomys volans | reverse complement strand
CCTCCTCCTCCTCCTCTTCTTCTTCTTCTTCTTCTTCTTCTTCTTCTTCTTCTTCTTCTTCTTCTTTTCTCTCTCTCTCTCTCTCTCTCTCTCTCTCTCTCTCTCTCCCCCTCTCTCCCTTTCTCTCTCTCTCTTTCTCTCTTTTTAAAGATCTGAAACAACAAGGGCAAATTGTTGAGATTTATGAAGCTGGGCACTGAGCACATGGATTATTTTCTAGACTGTTGACATATTTTACAACCTTGTTTTAAAAAGATAATTATATTAGGAACCCTCCTTGACTCACTGTTCCTGACCTTGGGGGAGCATACATTCTTTTCATAGCAAGACTGATTTCAGCAGTGGGGTTTTGGAGATGCCTTTCATTAGGTTGAGGTAAGGACATCCCCTTCTGGTTTATGATTTATTACAAAAGAGCTAGATTTTGTCAAATGCTTGCTCTGTGTCTATTGAGATGATCATATGTGTGTGTGTTTTGATTTTATTGATATGGTGTGTCACATTAATTGATTCTCAGATGTTAAAACTATCTTGAATTCCTAAGATAAATCCCACGTTTCCATGGTGTATAATTCCTTTCCTGTGTTTCTGGATTTAGTAGGCTAGTATTTTCTTGAGTATTCTTGCATCTATATTCATAAGAGATAGTAGTCTTTAATTTTCTTTGTGACGTTTTGGTCTGTTTTTTGTTTATTTGTTTGTTTTGGTATTGGGGATTGAACCCAGAGGCACTCTACCACTGAGCAACACTCTCAGTCCTTTTTATTTTGAGTCAGGGTCTCCCTGAATTGCTTAGGGCCTCACAAAGTTCCTCAGGCTGGCCTTGAACTTGTGACCCTCCTTCCTCCGCCTCCTGGGTTGTTGGACTGCAGGTATGCACCATGGAGCCCAGCTTCTGGTCTGATTTTTGATGAAATCTCTTATAAATGTCATTGACCAAAGGTGGTTTCTAGCCAGATGCTCTGACGGTGTAGCAGATGAGGCCAGAGGGGGGCAGCAGAGAGCCCTGCACAGGGTCAGAAAATGAGGATGGAGACGGACTGAGAGCCCCAGCCAGAGGCACTGGCAGGAACTGGCGGCAGGAGGAGGAGAGGAAAAGGCAGGCTGGCCAGGTGCACACCTGCCTCAGGTAGTCAGGAGTGAGGGCCTGGGTGAAAGTGCAGGGATTGCTCCTGGATCCCACCTGGGACTGGAACCCGGCTCTGTCTGCGCTGAGGTGCTGCCCTTTCCAGTGCATTGTGGTCTCTCAGGCAGAGGGACTTCATGACCCGCATACAATTCACGAGGCCTTTGGGATGCCTGTCACCAAATACTGTGGTGGTAGAAAGCCTTGTGGGCCAGGCGGTTGGGGACCTGGGTGTCACAACTTTGGGCTAGCTGTCTCTTCTGCTCCTTAGAGAGGGTCAATCAGGCCTTGGCACTGACGGAGCACCGAGAGGCTCATGTCTGGAGGCCCCAAGGTCATCATCTGCGTCATCTGCTAGGCTCTTGGGGAAGTTTTTATTTTAAGCTCAGAAGTTCTGATGAGCGTTAATTACCCTTCACTACCCGCACACATCTACCCGAAGGCCTCTCGGCCTGGCTGTGGTTTGGCAGACCCTGCCACCAGCCGCTCTTGGCACCTGGGTTAGGAGCAGCTTGACCATCCAGGAAGCGAGCCGTGTCTGTCTGGGGTCCTCCTGGCGCCTGGCGCCTGGCTGGTCGGGCCTCTCCCGGTGTTCCGGCCTCACTGTTCTCCCGCTGTGCTCTGTCACCTGTGTCTGCACCAAGAGGCTGCACAGGGACGTCACCTGTATACTGATGCCCTAATTGTCGAAGTGCAACTCTCTGCATTGCCTCGAGGGGATCCTGTGTGCTGGAGTCCCGCCCACACAGGCTTTGATACTTGGGGTACAAAAACTTTGTGCAAATTTAGAAAGCAACCTTGGGGTACATGCTGTCCGATGGGAAAGCCCAAGGCTGGGCTGGGGACTCTGGGCAAGGGTGAAAGGTCCTCTTTCTCAGAGCAGGAGCAACCTGTGGTGGGCATGGGGCTCAGGAGCAGAGTTGGTGGCATGTCAGACTCACCAGTGACTTTGATCGGCAGCCTTTGGGCAGTGTGCCACCTGAGCAATGGTGGGCGCAGCATCATGTGACCCGTAAACACCTCAGGTCACAAAAAGCATTGGCACAGCAGCTTGCTGCTGCCACTGAGTTAGAGTGGATGTCTGAGTCACTCACAGCAGTGACAAAGCCTCAAATACTTTAGTGTGTGTGTTTGCCTCTAGGGAGCCAGTGCGTCCAGCTCTGTCCCTGGGGAAGAGGACGCCGTAGTTTAGGGGGTCCCGGAGACACAGCTGCGGCTCTGCGTGTTACAGCAGCTCAGCTGCAGAGTCTCTTAAATGCCCATCGTGGCCTTTGTTCCCAAGCCTGGCCTGGTGCCTGTGTGACATCCCTGAGCTGGGCTTCACCTGTGGCTTTTGTGGTGTCAGGACGAGGCTGTGTTGGGCTATTCTTTCCCATAAAGATTTGTCCCTCCTCTCTCTTGTCATGGCCCGGCTCTGCTCTGGGGAGCCTACCCCTTCCTGTAAAGTGACCTCAACTGAGCCACTCCAGGGGGACAGACCTATTTTTGTATTTTTTAAAATCTTAAAGCCAGGCCAAGTATGGTGGCACATGCCTGTAATCACAGCAGTTCAGGAGGCTGAGGCAGGAACATTGCAAGTTTAAGGCCAGCTTCAGCAACTTAGTGAGGCCCTAAGCAACTTACAGGACCCTGTCTTAAAATAAAAAAATATAAAAAGGCCTGGGGATGTGGTTTAGTGGTAAAGCACCCTAGGATCAATCCCCAGTACCAAAACAAAACAAAAAACCCTCAAAACCAAAAGCAAAAACCCAACAAAACAAAACAAACAAAACTTAGGTTGCTCGGTGGGGGTGGTAGTTAATAGAAAAATCTAGTTTGTTATCCTGGGCAAGTTCTCTCTCCACTCTTGCCCACAGGAGGGAAACGGGCACCCAGTGTTTGCAAGCAAGACAGGAAGTCCAGGAAGGCACAGTGGGGGGTGGTGACGCCCAGCCTCCCCAAAGGCTGCAGAGAGGCCTCAGCTCTTGTTACCAGCGGATGGAGATCCTAGGCTCTTAGGCTTGCTCAGGCTGCTAAGGTCCCAGCGTCCCTATTCTCCCTGAAAGAAAAGCACAAATCAAAGGCTTGGAATTTATTGACAAGCTCGCATTTGTTTTTGCCTTGGTGAAGAACCCAGATGTCGTGTGGCTATGCCTTTTCGTCTGCATGGGTGACAGGAAACAAGAAACTCCTTCGTTATCACCCTTCCCCAGTGCTGTGTGGTGGTTCCTGGTTTCACCATGGTGCCAGGGTGTGAGGGCATCAGTTGCTGCTCCTCCGACCTTTGTCCTAGCTCTCGTGGTGGGAATCAGGCACCTTGGCGAACACCCGTAATCTCAGTGGCTCTGGAGGCTGAGGCAGGAGAATGGTGAGTTCAAAGCCAGCCTCAGATAAAGTGAGGCCCTAAGCAACTCAGTGAGACCCTCTCTCTAAATGAAATACAAAATAGGCCCGGGGATGTGGCTCAGTGGTCCAGTGCCCCTGGGTTCAATCCCCAGCACACCTCCCAAAAAAATTATGGGGGGAAGACCAGAGCAGGAGGGGTGAGGGAGAGAGCTTGTTTGAGTTGGGGAACAAGAGGGCTGTTTGCACCAGGCAAGAGATGTTGGGGTGTTGCTCAGTCTTCCCGCCCGGCACCCTCTCACCCCTTTTGGTAGAAGACCTTGGAAACTTCCCAGGCACAGGCAGGTGAAAGGTCTGGGCTGTAGGATGGGGCAGGTGGAGTGGGCGGCAGGACTCCTTCTCAGTTCTTCCCGCTGACCACACAGGCCGGGACACAGCAGGGACTTTGTCCTGGGCCCTGGGGTCTCTCTGCGTGTCCTGGCGCATCCTCCTATTGCTGGGCAGAGGGTACCTCTGCCCCGAGGGGGAACTTGAACAGCTGTAGGAGGGAGAGTGATTGGAATGCAATAGTCAGGAAAGCAGTTATGCAAGCAAGGACTCTACCTGCACCAGGCACTGTGTCAGACACGGGGGCACCTACAGCTGCCGAGAGTCCGGATCCGGGCGGACGGAGGGTGAGCAGCAGCCGGCAGAGTCCTGCCCTCCGCCCCGGGAACGTTGGCTGCACCTGTCATTCCTCGCATAGCCGCTAGGTGGCAGGGAACCCCAATCCTTTCCCACGGCCCAACCGGCATGCGAGGCGCTCTTCCCTCCGCAGGAAAAATCAATTTAAGCTGTAAGAGCTAATTTGCTGAAAGATCATTTTGTAAAACGGTCAACTCAGCAAATAATCACTTTGCTAAATCATTGAGGAGTCATCTGAAGCGCGGTTTTATCTGAAGTACTCCCCAAGTGCTTAATATTTCATTTGAGAAGGAGTGAGCCTTCTCTCTGTTCAGTTTTCTGTCTTCTCTATTTTGGGGATCGTTATCTTGCTAAGCCTTTAATTGTGCCTTTAAATTGACCTCTGCCTCTGGCAGTAACTCTGCTGGGATGGGCTGGTCTAAGGTTTTTGTCTGATGGTTTTAATGAATTAGTTTTATGTCTGTTGACCTAGTGCCCAATGAAGGTGGGGATTCTTCTGGAATGGGTTAAGGAGATTAAGGGAGGATCATCAGCTTTCCCCACCAAGATGTAGCCTGAGTGTCCTGCAAACCCTCCTTGGGCCATCCCAGCTCGACTGGGTTCTCTTGAGGTCATGCTAAGGAAAAGGAGCCCTCAAGTTCAGCAGGTGCGGACCTGTGGTGTGGGGGAGGTGGTAGGCTAAGCAGCGCCCTAGAGCCTGGGGTTTTGACTTGGGTGGAGAATGCGAGTCTGAAGCACGGCCGCCCCCCCCACCCCGAACTAAAGCAGCCTCCCACTGCGCCTTCTTCTAGCGGGGCGCAGCTTGGCCTCAGACACTTAAAAAGCCAGTGTGAGTTCAAGTTCATGGAATCCTGTCCCTGCACCTGAGGGTGAACCTGGGGACCGTGTGCTCAGCGGAGCAAGCCAGGCACAGGAGGGCGGGTGCTATGGGAGTCCACTCAGAGGAAGTTGCAGAAGTCACCAAAAGCACAGGAACAGGAGAAAGGTGGATGGGGTTGGGGGTCGGAGGTGGGGGCTGGAGTGCAGCGGGCTGGATTCCGTGTTGCACGGGGAGAAGGTTCTGGAAATCTGGCGGGTGGCAGTGTGAATGTGCTCCAGGTTGCGGGCACTGTGCACTTAAAAGTGTTTATAATGGTAACCCTCGTGCAGGTTTTGCTCCAGTAAGGTTAAAAATAAAAGTGTTGGGCGGGTGGGGGGTAAAATCAATAACAGAGTGTGTGACAGATATCATTGCCCTGTGTACATGCAAGAAAGCACAGATGGTGTGACTCTACTTTGTGTACAACCCTTGAAACAATAGCTGTACTCCATTTGTGTTCAATGAATCAATAAGTAAATAAAAAAAATTAAAAAAAAATAAATAAAAGTGTTTTGCTCAGTGTTCAACTTCCTTCGGAGGTTGAGATGGGGCTTTGGGACACTGTGGTATCCTAAAGACGGCCGTGTGTCACCACTGGGGAAAGCTGTCATCCACTGGAGAGGCAGCTGACCTCGGCTTGGGCCCTCAGGTGGCAGGTTAGGGACACTGTTGGGAGGGGTTGTAAAGGTTATTTTGGGGGGTCAGCTGAGACCAGAGAGTGGGTGGGAGGAAGCAAATAATTTTTTTTGGGGGGGGTACTGGGGATTGAACTCAGGGACACTCCACCACTGAGCCACATCCCCAGCCCTATTTTGTATTTTATTTAGAGATAGGGTCTCACTGAGTTGCTAAGGGCCTTGCTAAGTTGCTGAGGCTGGCTTTGAACTCACAATCCTCCTGCCTCAGCCTACCAAGTGCTGGAATTACAGGCGTGTGCCACCGTGCCCGGTGGGAGGAAGCAAATAATTTCTTCATATTCTTACCTAAATCTTGGGAGGGGTCCAGGTGAGAGGTGGTGCTGGGGTCCATGGGGGGAAGGAAACACCTGCTCTGAGCCACTCCAAACTGGCTCAGCTCACACCCTCCAAGTTCTGTTTTCTTAGGAATAGAACTGATCCACATGACGTCCTCCTGTCCCCACACAGAACCTAGTCCAGGCCCGCCTGGCTCCAGCCCTGAACCCAGCCCCAGCTGGGCCTCTACTGGTGCTTCTCTCAGGACCCTTCCCTCTGCAGCTGTGGGAGGGGCTGAGCTCCCACATCCTCTGCTGCAGGGTAAGCCCAAAAGGCAGCCAGCCCCAGGGAAGGTGTGCCTGTGTCCCCAGCCCTGCCCCTCCCTCTGCCCCTCCCAACTCAAGCACCGACTTCTGAATTTGACTTCTGAACTTCCTCTACCACGGCATTTGTGCCTCTGCTGATGTGAGAGGTTTCTAGAAACCTCTTCCTTCTCAGGAACAATCAGAAACCCTCTGTCAGGGGGATACAACCCTGGAAAACTGGTCATTCCCCCTGCTGTCCTCACCTCTGGCTCCTGCTCCCAGAATCGTGGATGGAGGGATGGAACCAGGAGGAGCTGGGAAGTTCCCCTGGGGCCAGGACTGCGGTAGGTGTGCGGGGCTGAGGCTGTGAGTGCCTGGTGCCTCTGCGAGGGGCTGGTGTCGGTTTGACCCGTAGCAGACCGTGCCGGGCCAATTGCAGGGGCTCTCGGAAGGTTTCCTCCTGGTCCAGTGCACTGCCTGACCCTGCAGGGGCAGACGGGGCAGACCGGGCAGGAGGGCGCGGGGCACACTCCCTGGGGAAGCCATGTGCAGCAGCCCTGCTGCAAGGAGGAGTGCCGGGCGGGGGCTCAGCCTGAGGAGGAGGAGCAGGAGCTGGAGGCTGAGATGAAGGCAGGGTGGAAAGGGAGGCGCAGGAAGGCAGGAAGGGGCCTCCTCAGAGATGCTCTGACCTTGGGGTGGTGCCACAGAGCAGCCCCCGGGGGAAGTGAACGGGGCCATGGGGACTTCCAGCCTCACTAGGAAGCAGGTCAGGGCCCTGATTCCCCGCGCTCATCCTTCCGGTGCGTCCCAGCGCTTGCACAGCTAGGATCCCACCGACTGGGCAGTGAAGGCGGAGAGTACTTTGCAGAAAACCATGTGGCTTCACCTATGTTTAAGCTGACTGTGAATCTTTCCTTTTCTCTTGACAACTGACCTGCTGGGCTCTGGAAGCTTCTCTGACAGTCTCTCTTTGAGGTGGGAATTGCCTCTAGATGCATCATAGGAAACTTTTCAAGGATACCTGATCCTGAGGCCCCTGGGGAGGTGTGAGGGTGGAAGCTGCCTTCGGAGCCATGGTGTCCAGTTCAGTGGAATAACTGTGTCCCCTACTTTTTGAAGCCAAGACCTCTGAGCCAGCAGAGCATAAGATCTTGGAGACAGGACCTCATCTTGCTAGTGGGTGATGCTACGTGGTGTCAGTACCAACTGACGGCCACTCCTGACTCCTGGGCCATGAATTCTGGCTGGGGGATATCACCCCATGTTACTAGTTCACTTAAAATCTGTCCCTAGCCAGGTGTGGTGGCGCATGCCTGTAATCCAAGAGACTTGGGAGGTTGAGTCAGGAGGATCATGAGTTCAAAGCCAGCCTCAGCAACTTAGCGAGGCCCTAAGCAACTCAGTGAGACCCTGTCTCTAAATAAAATACAAAATAGGGCTGGGGATGTGGCTCAGTGGCCGAGTGTCCCTGAGTTCAATCCCTGGTTCCAAAAAAAAAAAAAATCTCTGTCCCTGCCACGATGGCCACTCTGTGCATGAGCCCACTAGGTGACAGCGGGGTGGCTGGGGAGAGGCTGACTGGTATCATCCTGCCCACTCTCTGATTTTTGAAACCCTCCTCTGCTGGGTCAGCTTTCCTGAGCATTGACAGGGACACAGATATCTTCAGGTCCTTCCCTCATCCTGGGAGGGCTATCCACATCCTTCTCCCAGGCTTCCTCTGTCCAGTGCCTACCCATGTCCTCGAGTGTCCCACAATCTCCTGGCCACAAACCATGAATTGGTCTGTAATTGCATGCCTGGTCATTTCTCCTTCAAACAAAATGAAGAGTCAGTGCAGTGCTTGAAGTTCTGCCGCCACCCTCCGCCACCACCCTCCGCCACCACCCTCCGCCACCACCCTCAGGGATGTCCTGGATTGGGCTGTAACGCTGCAACTGTTCTGCATCTTGTGCAGAACCATCTGTAAACCAGGCCCTGGTCTTCCCTTCCTCTGTCACCAACTGCAGGGAACTCCCCATGAGTTCGAAGGAGCAGGCTGGGGGAGAGGAGGCTGTGCAGGAGGAGAGCAGGGCGCTCAGGCTCCTTCATGTGACTTGTACCTTTAGGACCCACTTGTGCCTCATCACGTACAACTACTTCCCTTTGATGATGAAGTGCTGCTGTACGCACTCGGCTTTTGGTTTGGTGGATGGGTGTCTTAGTCTGTTTTGTGTTACTATCACAGAATGCTGGAGGCTGGGTTATTTTGTAAAGAGTAGAGGTTCTTCCTGTCCCCGCTTTCTTTCTTTCTCTTTGTGGTGCTGGGGAATCTAACCCAGGGCCTCATGCATGCTAGGGAAGTGCTGTACCACTGAAATGCTCCCCCAGCTCTGGAGATTTATTACAATTCTAAAGGCTGAGGAGTCTAAGATCAAGGGCCCCCACTGCTGGCAAAGCCTTTGTGCTACGTCTTCCCATGATGGAAGCAGAAGAGCAAGGAGGGGCAGGAGAAAGAGCAAGAGGGGACCAACCTCATTTTTTGCAATCGACTTTCTTGATAACCTGCTCCCATGACAATGGCATTAATCTACATACGAGGGCAGAGCCTGTGACCTCACCACCTCTTATTATAGTCCCATCTCCTAACACTGTTGCCTGGGGGATGAAGTTTCCAACATGTGAACTTTGGAGGACACATTCCAACCTTACTATTCTGTCCCTGGTCCCCAAATACATTTCCCTTTCACATGCAAACACATTCATTCCATCCCCAAAGTCCCCAGAGTCATCTGTTCCAGCATCAACTCAAAAGTCCCAAGTCCAGAGTCTCATCTAAGTTAGATATGGGAGAGATTTGAGGTTGGAGTAATCATGAGGCACATTCCCCTCCAGATGGGGCCCTCTAACATTGAAGCAAGTTATGTGTTTCCAAAGCATAATGTGGGACAGGCACACGCAGGCCTTTCCCTGCTGAAAGGGAAAATAGTCAAGAGGAGAGGAGCCAGGGGCCCCACTTAGTCCTGAGCCAAACAGGGCAGACCACGCTGAATCTAGACTCCAGAGTCATCTTTCCCTTGTGTGCTGCCTCTTGGGCACACTGGGGGGTTGAGCCCAGGCCTCCAGCAGCCTCCCCTGTGGCTTTTCTGGGCTCAGCCCACACAGCAGCTCTCTCAGCCTGCAGCTCTCCCCGGCTGGAGTGGCACGCTGGTAGGGCTACAGTTCTGGGGTCTCTGAGGTAACCTCACTCCCACAGCTGAAATTCTGAAGTTATTTGATTATTACTTGTTATCTGACTTAGGATCAATTCCTAGGAAAACCTAATCCAAAATCAAAGATAGCAAGTAGCAACCAGAGTTCCTGTGGACACTAGATGGCCTCATACATGTGGGGAAGGAAACCCCAAACGCTAATTTTCATGCAATAAAAACACTATAAGCCGGGCATGGTGGCGCACGCCTGTAATCCAAGCGACTTGGGAGGCTGAGTCAGGAGGATCGCGAGTTTAAAGCCAGCCTCAGCAACTTAGCGAGGCCCTTAGCAACTCAGTGAGACCCTGTCTCTAAATAAAATACAAAATAGGGCTGGGGATGTGGCTCAGTGGGCCGAGTGTCCCTGAGTTCAATCCCTGGTTCCAAAAAAAAAAAAAACCCAAAAAAAACCCACTATAAATTGACATGATTATTTGCAAATTGCAGATCACTTTGTTTTCTGTATTTTGTTTATTCTTTTCTCTATTTTACAAATTGCCTTTAAGGAATATATTATTCTTGTTGAATGAAAAATACCCTACATGAGACAAATTATCATTAAATGACTGTGGATGTGGATGTGGATATAACATACACACATATTTCAACAATGTCTATTTTGGGATGATGAGTTCATAGAGGATTTTGCTTTCTTTACATTTTTCTGAATGTACCAATTTCTCTGGAACAAATGTCAAATTTTATAATCAGAAAAATATAAAAGATGAAGAGGTCACGAGGCAGAGTGATCAGAGGAGGGCTAATGGGCAGACTGGCCCTGGGATCCTTGGTTACCCTCGCCGAGGCAGTGTCCATGGAGTGGCACTAGCCAGTCCCAGAGCCTGTCTCCTCCCAGGGCTCCCATGACATTGTCCATGTCTGCATGGCCTCCTCGTGGCCCACTCACTCTGTCTCTGCCCTGTTCTGGGTTTTGTTCATTCTCTTGATAATACAAGAGATGGAAAGGAAGCAGGTGCAGGCTGGTTGGGAAGAGGAGGGAACCCCCCGTGGGCAAGAGGCTGGCAGAGGGTGTGAGAGTTGCTGCCCACTTTCAGACTTCACCATGGGCCCTGGAGGTCTGGCCACCCAGGAGGGTGCTGGGCAAGGGTGCATAGAGAGGCTGCCCTCCTGTAGGACTGCACAGGTGGACCCTGCAGGGAAGGACCTGTGATCAAGGTCAAGGGGAGCCGTCTCTCTCCTTTTTTTTTTTTTAAAACCAGTTTACTTTGTAATATATTTGTTTTTTGTAAAGATGTCTTAAAATAGATTTTAAAAATAATATATTTTGCTCTGCATTATATATACATATATTTTGCAAGGTGAACACAAACTGCAAACTTCCTACCTACCCAACATTACAGATATTATAGAAAACTGACAGTGAAAGCCTGCCTGATTCCCACCTATCCTAATGCTAATTACCATTCCCAATTTCCATAACTCATTTTAAGAAAGAGGCATTAGCACATGAGAAAAATGCATGCATCTATTAATATATTTCCTTTAAAAACACATGCATGCATGCCAACACACATGAACACATACAAAATAAAGGAACCCCTTTTATAAACTGCTGAGCCTTTCTTTTTCTCAATGGAAAGTACGTCTCTAACACTTTTCTGCCTAACACACACATGTCTACTTCCTTTCCTTTTACAGGTTGCATGGCATTCCATAGCCACATCACACTGTAATTTCCTTAACTAATATCTTTGTGCATTGGTAAGTGGGGAGCTGTCCCTTTTCGGTTGCAGGCCTCCTCTGCTTCAGGTCAACGGATTCTTAGACGATCCAGAAGAACACGTGCAAGGCAGGAGGACTGACCAGTTAAGCAGATCAGCTCAAAACATGTCAAGCAAGGTAATAAATACATACAGACTAGTTCACCTGCTGGAGCAGGGGTACGTTGGGGAGAGTGGCCAGAGGTAGGGCTGAATGTGTGGGGTGCAAGAGTTTGGCCTGTTGGCTTTAGGACTCTGGGCATAACTTGCCTGGCAAGGGGAGGAAATGAAATCTGGACAGCACTGTTTGCAGACTGAAGCAGGGCTGCCTTACCTTTAGGCAAGACACAGAAATTCACAGGTACTTGTTAAATCTTTAAAATTTAAAGTTATTTAAATAAATAAATTAAAATTAGTGATGTATATGTATATATCTGTATGTAAGCATATATGCATGTATACATGCATAAATCATGATATTAACGGGATACGGATACTTTGATACCTGTGGACAGTGTGTAAAGTTTGATCAGGTTAAAAATATCTGTGCTAAATACATTTAGCACTTCTTTATGGTGAAAACATTAAAAATCCTTTCTGCTAGCCTTTTCTCCCCCCATACTTAGGATTGAACCCAGGGGTGCTCCACCACCAAGCTACACCCCTAGCCCTATTTGTTTTTCATTTTGAGATGGGGTCTCTCTAGGTTGTCCATACTGGCTTCCAACTTGTGAACTTGAGATCTTCCTGCCTCAGCCTCTGGAGCTGCTGGGATTATAGGTGTGCATCACCCCACCCAGCTCTTCCAGCTTTTTTTTTTTAATATATTTTTTTAGATATTAATGAACCTTTATTCATATGTGGTGCTGAGACTCGAACCCAGTGCCTCACACATGCTAGGCAAGCACTCTACCACTGAGCACAACCCCAGCTCCCATCTCCTAGCTTTTTGAAATGTCCAATACATTGTTGTCATGTATAGTAAGTAATTGTCATCTCCAGCTGCAGTGTGTCAGAACTTCTTATTCCTATCTATCCCACAGATCAGCCTTTCCCTAGTCTCTCTCTCTACTTCCCAGCCTCTGAAGACCACTGTTCTCCTCTCGATTTCTGTAAGATCAGCTTTTTCATATTCCACAGATGAGGGAGATGGTGCAGTACTTGTCTTTCTATGCCTGGCTGATTTCATTTAGTATCACGACCTCTAGTCCATCCATATTGTCACAAGTGGCAGGACATCATCCTTCTCACAGCTGAATAGATTCTGCAGCGTATGGGCCACATTTTCTTTATTCGGCCATCAGCAGATGGAGCCATGTCTTGGCTCTTGCTGGCAGGGCTGCGGTAGACAGGGCAGTGCAGGTGTCCCTTTGGCCTACTGATTTCACTTCCCTTGGACATGTACGCAGTAGTGGGGTTTGCTGGAGAATCTCTATTCTGTTTTCCATAATGGACATACCAATTTACATTCCTACTAACAGTTTTAACGTTTCCCTTTTTTCACTTCCTCTCTGTCTTTTTGATAATAGCCATTCTTCCTGGAGTGAGGGGGTTCCTCACTATGGTTTATTCTATTTTATTTTTTTAGTTTTTGGTGGACTTTTGTTTTATTTACTTACACACAGTGCTGAGAATCGAACCCAGTGCCTCAGACATGCTAGGCAAGTACTTTACCACTGAGCCCCAGCCCCAGCCCCTTCACTGTGATTTTGATTTACATTTCTTGATGATTAGTGATGTTAAGCATTTTTCCATCTATCCATTGGACAAGTCACTTTCTTATATGTCGTATCATTTGGGTCTTACAAAAATATTCTTGAAGTTGGATGCCACTTCCATCCTATGGATGAGGACACCGAGGTTTGGAATGGCTAAGTGACCTCTTGAGATCTCAGCAGTGAGTGGCAGCAGTGAGTGGCAGAGCCAAAGTGGCAGGTGGGACTCTGAGCTCCTGGGCACACCCACCACCCCTGTCAGCTTCAGTGGCACAGGGTACTCTTGGATCCCGTAGAGGAATGCTCTCAGTTTGTTTCCTGGAATAGTATTTCAGAGCTTCAAATATTCCATATGTTATATTTGCTAATATGTTCTAGCTTTTACTACTTTTTAATTTAATTCAATTTTATAAGACAGTTTTTCCTTAAACTTGGCTAATAATTATTCTTAGCATTTGATGAATTCAGATTTCCAGGCTCCTCCTTCCTTAGAGATTCCGATTTGGTAAGTGTAGGCAAGTCTGTCTTTTTAACATCTGAACATTTCTATTAGTTAGGAAATTTCCTTCCACTTTGAAACCTGCCTGTTTGCTGTGGTTCCTAACTGATTTTGCTCCTTCTGGTTCCAAAGGGTAAAACCTTGAGAGGACTACAGGGCTTTCTGGGTGCGTTTCAGAGAGGAACGCTCAGGAAGGCCTGGGAGACAAGCTAGTCCGAGTCTTCAGCAGCTCAAGCCCGTGGGCTGTCCTGCTGCTCCCCTGTCCCATGTGAGCGCGACTCTGACGCGTGGCTGTTGCCCCATCAGGACCAGCGTGCGCCGGAGCCAGCAGAGCCGGCAGAGCGGTCCCTGCCTGGCTGCGGGAGGTCCTCCCTGCGGCTCCTGCTCCTGGGGAAGCGCGGCGCGGGGAAGAGCGCCACCGGAAACACCATTCTGGGCGCCGCCGTGTTCCCGTCCAAGTTCAGTGTCTCGCGGGTGACTCGGACGTGCCAGAGAGCGAGCGGGGCCGTGAGAGGGAGGCAGGTGGTGGTCATCGACACCCCTGACCTTTTCTCCTCTGGGGCTTGCGCGGACGCCGAGCAGCGCAGTCTCCAGCAGTGCCTGGAGCTCTGCGCGCCCGGCCTGCACGCCCTGCTGCTGGTGATCCCCATTGGCCACTTCACGGAGGAGGACGAGGGGACACTCCGGGGCATGCTGGCGGTGTTTGGAAATGGGGCCAGCAGGCACGCCGTCGTCGTCTTCACTCGGAAGGATGATCTGGGGGATGACTTGCTGCAGGATTACATTGAAAACACGAAGTCTCTTAAGGCGCTGGTTCAGAACGTGGGGGGCAGATACTGCGCTGTCAACAACAAGGCCGACGACGGTGAGCGGGCCGCCCAGGCGTCGCAGCTCCTCCGCAACATCCAGCGTTTGGTGAATGAGAGTAGAGAACCGTACTGCAAAGTGAACTTCAGAACCGAGGGCGGCAGACTCCAGGTAAGACTGGCCAGGATGAGATGGGTGCAAATGAATGAAATGTGGCAACAGTGCAGTGGAACACGGGGCTTGCTTACAGAGAGATCTGTACCTAACCTGGAGCGATAGGAGAGCCAGACTGAGGGCTTTGGCCTTTATTAACAAGTGAATGAGCAAATTAAGCCTTGCCTCACTTGACCCCATCTTATTGGACACAGAGATGACTTTTAGATTCTCTCTTCTCCTGGCTTCAGTAAAACCAAACTGTGCATGCTTGTTCCTCCTCTCTTTCTGGTGACTCCAAAGATTACTGAGTCTCCTCAGATCGCAGGCCTCTTCAGTTGTCCTCAGGGTTTGGTTCTGGCACTTCTTCAGTTCTTTAACCTCTTGGTGGGTGACTCTACGTTTCTATGGCTTTGAGCTCCATGTATTGCTGACAGTTCCCAAATGAGTGACCCTAGTCCAGCTCTGTCCTCCCAGTTCTGACCCCTTTACCCAGTTGCCACTTGGCATCTCCACTGGGTTCTCACACTGTCTCACACCTGCTTAAAGCTTTCGGGCTTCTGTGTCCCTTCAGCTCAACAAGGGGTCGTGGTGCCCTCCATATTCTTCACACCTAAGCCCAGATGTCAGCTTTTATATCACTGCTGGCTGACATCTGGCGGTTAAGAAATCACCAAGTCCTGTGTAAGCAATGATCCTGAATGCCAGCTGTTTCTCTCCATCCCCGCCCTGTGGGCCCAGCCAACCTCCTTTCTTGCCTGTAGAATTTTAACCTCCTCTGACTCTCCTCTCATTCATTTTTTGGGCCTCATTGCTCAATCCATCTCACACACAGAAACTGGTGATATTTAACCTTTTCACCTGAAAAGACCATACATTTGCAACCAAGTTGAAGTTACGTAAGTGCTGCTCCGATGAGGAACTGGCACTGCAGTGAGAAATCAAAGAATCAGTCCCTACAGGCTCAGGATAAGTAGCTGAATGGTGGTTCTGAGGATCCTGCAAGACTCAGTGTCAGAGTGAAAGGCAACCCGAGGTGAGCTTGGGAAAGTATTGGTCAGAGGGACTTCTTAGAGTTGAAGAGTAATAAGCCCAAACAGGAGCAATCGACAGTTATTGAGCACCTACTGAATTCCAGACACATACAGGACAAAGTCTTCACAACAGCTCTATGTAGAGAGGTTCGGGGACCCCAAGGCTCAGGAGTACTTCAGCAACTGGCTCTCTTGTCTTCCAGGCCTGGGCTCACTTTCCTTTATGGTGGTCTTTCTCTCTCCTTCAGGGATGTGTGCTTTGGGATGTTGGCAAGAGAAGGGGCTCAGGATGAATTTCCTGCAGTGAACCCCTTGTTTAAACTGCTTCAGTGACTTCCCACTGATCTTAAGATGAGGCTCAGCACCCTCAGCTCGGCCTGGCCCCGTGCCTGTCTCCTGCCGTCTATGTGCTGGCCTCACTGGCCTTCCTATGGGTCAAGTCCACTCCAGAGCCTCAGACCTGCCATCCTCTGCACTAGCGCTACCCATCTGCCTCAGCGGCACCTCACTTCCTCAGGGAGTCCTCCCTGGCCTCCTGAGTCTCAGGCCCAGGTGTGAGCCCCCCACTCCTCTGCCCCTCACACCACCATGAAGGTATTCTATGGATGCGCTGGCAATGGTCGCCTCCCTACGCTCCACACGAAGACAGAAAACATCTGCTTTATTGACTATGCATCGTATCTCAGATTTGTCTTCTGTAAAACAGAGGCAATAACATGTATCTCAGGAGATGCTGTGAGCAGTAAATGAGATGCTTATGAAGTTAAATCCTTGAAACTTGGTGGGTGTCCATCATTGGGAACTGTTATTATTATAGAAGTGTATGAGGGACAGGTAAATTATGGACATGTAAATTAAGGACTTCAGCAAACCAGAGGAAAAAATTATAAGCATAAAGATATATGTGTCAGTTGGTAGAGTGCTTGCCTCGCACTCTACCCAGCACGGAAAATCCCCAGCACCGGAAAAAAAAAAGTGTCAGTTAAAAAAAAAAAAGGAAAAGATATATGTACTATGATTGTTATCATAGCACCTTTCAAAACTGTGAAACCAGAAATAATCTGAAACAAGCAATATTTACTGATAAATATTAGTAAATATTAGTCTTGTATGTCCACATCATGGAATAGATTTTATTTACTAAGCAGTGGGGGTAGGTATATCTACATGGACTTGTGCAGATCTAAAGCCTGTGTTATTAAGCAGATTGCAGAACAAAAGCCTAGTAAGTCTCTTACATGGTCAGGTGTGCATGGATAAACAGAAGGCTGTATATCAGCTAATAGCTGTTACTTTTCCGGTATGTTGGAGATGGAAAGATTATTCACTTTTATAGCATGCACAGTTTCCCATTTTTTAATTGGTGCATTATAGTTGTACATAATGGTGGGATTTGTTGTTACAGGTTTATACATGCACACAATATTTATCATGCACTTTTGCATTGAAACAATCTTTTGCATTTAAAGAACCCTAAAGAATTTGAAATGGGCTATGGAAGTGAAAGAAACCAGATCACACAGCTAAGTGGAGAGCACTGAGGGAGGGAGACGATGAAGGTGTCGAAGACATTGGGGAGGCAGGCCAGAAGGCAGAGGAGGCATCCTTGACTGGCCTGGGGAGTTGACAGAGGAGGTGAGAAGGAAGTACAGGAGGTTTCTAAGGACAGTGGACTCCAGACTATATCGTTGCATTTATTTTGGGAACGAGTGTAGCATTCGCTGGGCACATCCACCACGTGTCTGATTTTCCATCCTGTCATCTCCATTTGCCACCTGGTAGGGTATTCCCACATTTTACTGGACCTCATGTCAGAGGCTCCATCTCTATATCAGGCACAGCAAGGAAAGGAGACCCTGGAGATGTCTCCTCTGTGAACCCTTCCCAGCAGTGTCAACAGGGTCTGAAGGTTGACGGTCCTTCTGGACAGTCCCACAAAGGCCCACCAGGACCATGACAGTGGCCCTGATTGGACTACACCCTCATCAGCAGATTTCTCTGAATTATATAATTTTGTCTCCATTATTTTGCTTTGTGAAAAGATGAGACTGCAACCCTGTGTGCATCATTTCCCCTTTATCTCCTAGGATGGTGTGAAGGAAGCTGTGTGTCAGGAGGACAATTCACGTGGTAAGTCGATCCCTTAAGAGCGTCAGGCTTCTCTCTGTATTCTTTTAATGCATTATGCATCCAAAGCAAAGGGGAAGAATGATCCCTGTGAATCAAAACCAAAATGCACCTGAACACCTTGCTCAGGTGGGTGCCCACACTGTCCCCAGGGAACTCCCGATACTTGTGAGTCTGCATAGCACCAGGCAGGTCCTGGACACAGCGTGGGTGTCCCTGGCCTCCTCTGATGTGCTATGGAGCTGGGCTTGCCTCTTGGGCTTTCCCCGCTCTTTTCCACATTTTTTCTTTTTCCACATTATAGTTGTACGTAATGGTGGGATTGTTGTTACATATTCATACGTGCACACAGTGTAACAATATCCTTTGGCCAATATCCCTTCCCAGCACTTTCCCTTCCGTCCCCACCTGGGGACTGTGTCTCTGAGTGCTTTCTGTATTGCAGGCTCTTCTTTTTGCTCAGTGCATAGGTCTGGTGTTGGCCTTGGCTTCCAGGAGAATTGGTGGAGGAGAGGATGTGTGCAGAGATAGTTTTCAGGCACAGATTGCAGGTTTTTACAGCAATTTATTGAGGTATAATTTACACGGAGTAAAATGCACAGCTCTTAAGTACCTGCTCAATGGCCTTTGCCATCTCTACACACAGCGACCACCATCTACACAAAGGCATGGAGCACGTCCATTGCTTTGAAAGTTCTTACAGCCTTCCAAAGACAGCCACTGCCCAGACTCTTCAACACAGACTAATTTTGCCTGTTCCGAACTTCATATGATGGAATCATACAGCGTATAGGTCTGCGTCTGGCTTCTTTCATTTAGCATTTTTGTTGTTGTTGTTGTTTGGTGCTGGGGATCATACCCAGGGGCACTCCTCCACTGAGCCACATCCCCAGCCCTTTTTATTTTTTGGTTTGAGACACAGTCTCACTAAGTTGCTTAGGGCCTGGCTAAGTTGCCAAGGCTGGCTTTGAACTTGCAATCCTTCTGCTTCAGCTTCCTAAGCAGCTGGGACTACAGGTGTGCACCTTCACCCTGGTTCACTTAGCATGATTTTGAGTTCCATCCATGTTGCATGTCAGTAGTTCACTTTTTTTTTTTTTTTTTTTTTGTGGTGCTGGGGATTGAACCCAGGGCCTTGTACTTGCAAGGAGTAGTTCACTTTAAAAAAAAAAATTACTGGGTAGTGTTTAATTTGTAAATATACCACTAAAGAAGGCCAAATCTGGCGTGTTCACATTCCCAGTGAGTCTCAGGCTCCCTGCGTGTCTCTTGGTTTAGTTGTGTCCCCTTCTGCCTTCACGGACAGCTTCTGATGGGGACTAGAGGTCTACTGTTGAGAGCACTCTATAGAAACCGACAGGGAAGAGAAATCATCAACCTTGTTCACATCTGTTTTAGATGCAGGAAGAGACTCTGAACCTGCCCTTTCATCCCACAGGCTCAGTGGAGGGGCAGCTGCAGGCCATAGAACCTGAGAGAGACCCAGGAACGTCAGAAATGAGGATCCTCCTGGTAGGGAAGAGAGGCGCTGGAAAAAGTGCGGCAGGAAACAGCCTTCTGGGGAGACGGGTCTTTGAGACCCAGTTCAGGGAGCAGTCGGTAACCCAGAGCTTTAGGTCTGAGAGCAGGATCTGGCGAGAGAGGAAGGTTTGCATCATCGATGCTCCAGACATCTCGTCCCGGAATGTTTCTGGATCAGAGCTCAGGAAGCATACCTTCCCAGGTCCCCATGCCTTCCTGCTGGTGACACCGGTGAGCTCCTATGGCAAGGATGATGTGGCGGTGCTGGACACCATCCAAAGCCACTTTGGAAACAAATACATGAAGTACACCATCACTCTACTCACCAGGAAGGAGGATTTGGAGGATCAGGATCTAGACACGTTCTTAAGAAATAAAAATAAACCTCTCTACGACCTTATCCAGAAATGTGGAAACGGATTCAGCGCCTTCAACTACCGGGCGACGGGGGAGGAGGAGCGGGACCAGGTGGACAGACTCCTGCATAAGATTGAGAGGATGGTGCAGCAGAATGGCAACCAGCCTTGCGCCTTCACAGGAGAAGGTAAAACTGGGTGGGAAACTTTTATGTAGTGTTTGGAGATGCATAGAATGTCCCTGAGCCCTTTACACCCTGAAGGGCACAGAGAAGGGAGAGGGACGGGTCTATCTGCGGATTTCTTCCTTTCTCAGTCTCCTTTCTTTCTCAAGTTGTTCTAAGTTGTGCCTTTTCCATGCACACTTCCTCACTGGTCCCGGTTCAGTCGTGACCCTCATCCCATCTCTGCGACCTGCATGCTGAGAGGCTTGAGGGAGGGTGTGGACCTTTGGCCTCTTCTTTTCCCTCTGGTGTATGTTGCCCTGGGTTCCGCACTCAGCACTGGTGATGAGATAATTTTAGATTTTTGGTTTACACCGCTTTTCTCTTAAGCCTGATCTTTCTCTTGGTTCTTTACTTTTGGAGATGGGAGGCCACTTTAAATAATGTGTAAATAGCCAGATGCAGTGGCACATACTTGTAATCCCAGTGGCTCCGGAGGCTGAGGCAGGAGGATCACAAGTTCAAAGCCAGCCTCAGCAACTTAGTGAGGCCCTAAGCAACTTGGTGAGACCCTGTCTTTTAAAGTAAAATATTAAAAAGGGCTGGGAATAGGGATGCAGCTCACTGATTAAGCGCCCCTAGATTCAGTCCCCAGTATCAAAAAGAACAAAAAGTGTGAATAGCAGCAACACTACGTATGAGACAGTAGTGTGATCAGGAGCCCAGGACTGGACAAGGACTGGGAGCCCTGAGGCCCTACTGGACGGCCTGCGTGGTGTGAGGTGGGTGTTGGAGCCCAGCCACGCTGCCCCTCCCACTGAAGACGGCTCCTCATTCACTCAGAGCTACACGATCTGCTGATCCGACCTGAGAGCCTGCTCTTTTTCACTCATCCCATTCTCTTCTCTTCAGACATCTTCACCCAGGAACAGCACAAGACCCAAAAGAATATCACTGTTATTGAGCCCTTTCCTTTTTCCCATGGAGGGGCAGGTGCTAGGGAGCCTCCTAAAGAAGAATAGATGTGGGAAAATCAGGAGAGGCTGTTTGGAGAAAGTCCAATTGAAACAGGTTTTGGAGGGTGGGGAGGGTTTGGACGGCTGGGCAGGAAGCTGAAAGACATCCCAGGGAGCATATTAGCAGCCTGAAAAGCAAAGGAGTGGGACTGACCTAGGGGACGTGAAAGATTGGTCTTGATGGAGATGGGTCCATAGCGCTAGACTCTGGGATGGGGAGGTGGCACCAGGTCTCAGAGGGGCTTGAGAACCAGGTCCTCGGCAGGCAGAGAAGCTACATAAGCATAACCGTAGTTTCAGACGGGGCAAGCATGACCATGAGAGTGTGTCTCCAAGTAAGCAGCTTCATAATTGCTCCTGGAAGGAAGAGCACAGGATGAGCTTTCCCTGCTCTTTGCATTGAGATGGATGTAACTTAACAAAGACTTCACAGTGGAAGGGCACAGTGCCAGTGTAAACGTAGAGGAAAACCCCAAAGAATGCGCGTTGAAAGAGCTTGTGCATCTGCAAATTTCACCCGTAGGGAAACCTGTCCTCCTGCTCCATCTCTGATGTGCAGAACAGCATCAGTGGATGTGCATTATTATAAGATGAAGTGCCTTCCTGGACTCATCAAAGACACAATGAGGTTTTCAGTGTGGTTTCTAATGAGAAATAAGTTTTAGCATGACCCAACAGAGGAACTGGTAATGCATTGATGGTGCGTATGATTACGTTTTCAGGGAAAGTCAATTCCATAGAATAGTTTTTCAAATACGTCAAAAAGATTCTGCTGTGATCAGGCATATTTGGCATAGTCACAGCAGGAGCAGAGGCAGAGATCAGATGTGGAGACTGGACCCCTTTGAGGGTGAGATGAGGCCTGTGACTCTTATAGGTGCCAGGGAGTCGGAGGAGGTACTGGGAGAAGGGAGCAGAGTGGATTCAGAGGTAGGATCAGGGCCATGTTTGTGGAAGGGTACTGGATGGTCCAAGTCCTTCTGCTGATTTCTGAGTCTGTGTGGACTGGGGACAGACCGCTGGGTAAGCAGGAGGCCTTCACACTGTCGGAGCTCCCTCTGCTTCATGGTGTAGCCTGCCCTGTAAGTAACTTGGAAAGGTGAATTCCACATCAGCCCGTGATCATGAATCTTTCCCAATTTCCTTTGCACAGAAACCCTGAGTATTGTCCTCGTGGGGAGGAGTGGTACTGGGAAGAGTGCGACTGGGAACACCATCCTGGGGACACCCACCTTCCTCTCTCAACTCCGAGCCCAGCCAGTCACCAAGGCATGCCAGAGTGGCAGAAGAACGTTGGGCTGGCAGGATATTGTGGTTGTGGACACTCCAGCGTTCTACCAGACGTCTGCTGTTGAAAAGGATCCATCCTGGTTAGAGGAGGAGGTCAAACGCTGTTTCTCCCTCTGTGAAAAAGGAACCAAGATTCTTGTCCTGGTGCTCCAGCTGGGACAGTTCACTCAGGAGGATAAAAAGGCAGTGGAGGAACTGGAGGCCATCTTTGGAGAGGATGTCATGGAATATGCCATTGTGCTGTTCACCAGGAAGGAGAATCTTGGGGACGGGAAGCTTGAAGAGTACGTCCAGAACACAGATAACGAAGCCCTTAAAAATATAATTAAAAAGTGTAAGGGGCGCGTTTGTGCCTTTAATAATAAAGAAACTGACCAAGGCCAGGAGACCCAGGTGAAAACTCTTTTGACAATGGCCAATGAGCTGAAAGAGAGCCACAGAGGGTCTGGATATCCCCAAACCTGGGAGAGTGTCAGCCGTCGAATTAAAATTGCCCAGGAAAAGTGCAGTTCCCAAAGATTACTAAGGAATCTAAAAGATACGTTTAGCTACCGAAAGGTGTGTGATCTCTTCAGTTAGGGAGGGTACAGTAGGACTGGTGGATGTGGGCTGGCTCAATGGTTTGAGAGGCAAATGCATCCCACCTTGTGATGCTGTGACTTTGTAGGTGAATGAATCATCAGGCTGGGGCAGGGAGCATGGGTTTGTAAGTGGGAAAGAGGGAACAGGTGGAGCAACCTGGGAAAGGCTTCTGGACACCATCAGGCTAGTCTAAAGGGTCAGAATCAATCAAGTCACAAGAATCACCACACCAATGTAGAGGACAGACACTGTGACCATGGCCCACGCCAGCATGGCGTCAGAATAACAGACAGTTCCACAGGAACCTGGGCTTCCAGATGTCTAGAGCAGGGCAGTGTCCAGCACACTCCTGGGCAGGGCAGAAGTGTGGAGGCAGACTCCAGCAGGCCTCTGTGTGGCTCAGTCTGTCTGCCAGGCCTGCTTGCTCCCTGGCCCCTGGGTCTGCTGCGCCGGGACTTTGGGCTGGCTGGTTCCTTTACTCACGGGGGCGCTGTTTCTTAGTGCTCTCCTCATTCCAGGGCGAGGTGTAAAGATGGATACTCTCCTCCTCTTGCTGTCCTGAGGAAATGAGCTTGAGTCTTGAGGTTTCAAGAGATTATATGCTAAACATCACAGTAAAATAGATATACCAAAATTAGAGAATCTTATAATCTTATAAATCTTATAATCTTATAAAGTTCTAAAATTCTGACTTTTTGGTTTCCTGTACAGAAGGTGATTGAAAAGTCCTTTGTATTTTCTTTTCATCTCTGAGGGTTAGGAAATAGGTTAAAACTCAGACAACTCAAACAATAATGATTTAAGCGTATCAGGGGCCTATTGTCCATATGGAGATGTCCAGGAGCCAGCAATCTGGGGCTGGTGGGCATCCACCATCCAGATTCATCCTTTCTGTCCAGCTTGGTGGGTGTCCACACTTGAACCTGCCTTGGTTCCATGATGGTGGTGTTCTAGCCACAGCTGAGTAACTTCTGTTGGAAGGAAGCTGCCTGAGGTGGGTGATGAATGCGAGGTATGGAACCTTCTCCCAGGTAGACAGGGTCAGATGTGCTCAATTAACCCCTTTATTCATTCCTCAAGGACTAGACCTGTGTGGCCTGCCCCCAGCCCATGATAATAATAGATCACCTTCAAGGTTAGCCTGTTTATGGAAGCATGGACTGTCACCATTAATACCTGTGGCTGCCACATACCTCTTCATATGATGACTTTTAGAAAATGTGTGTGTAAATATATCAAGCTGAACCAAATAAAAATGAATTAGATGATGCTTTGGCGTCTCCTTCTGATTCCTGTTGTTCTGGTTTAGGGAACGAACATGCCTCCAGAGACAGGCCACTGAGGTGTTCAGAGACCTGGCCCCAGGGGAGGTTTTCATGTCTTGGGTGCCTGAGGACCTTTTGAACGTCCTGCTCGGGTGTCAGCCTCTGCCACCTCAGGTGTCTTCCCCCTGAACCTGTACTCCAGCCAGGCCAAACGTATGGAACCAAGATGAGAACCGGGATGGTGGCAGGAGCAAAGCCCCTTCCCTGGGCTTCCCTTCTGTTTGAGGGGAGGGCCCGATCCCAGCGTGCCCCATGTCTGAGCAGGTGACACGGGGACCTGTGCAAAGATGAGGGTGCAGGGGCTTGGCCCACAGTGGGCAAGTGGGCCAAGGTCTGAGGCCCAAAAAGAGCCATGAAGCATATTTGCAGATTGCTTTCCGTAAGCATACAGTAACCTGTACTTGAACATGAGGTTGCACTGATGGTGAGAAGCGGCATCTTCTCACGGGAGGGGCTGACCTACATCGAGGTTTTTCGTTAGGTCATTCCCGAGTGGGTGACCATGCTGCTGTGTCCGTTGTTCTGAGAATCGCGTGCTGAGGAGCAGGGAGTGAGGGTCCTGGGGGGAATTCCTGGGAAGGACAAAGGAGGGTGACGCTGATCTGATACCTACAGGGGAAGCGGGAGGGGACGAAGCTTGTGAACGCAGCTTAGCAGGGAGCTCTGGGGCAAGGCTGGCTGGGGCCACGTCCTGCATTTGGATGACCCTTTTCCTGGGCTGGGTTGCTGCACTTGCAGTCGGGCAAGGCCCTGCCCAGAGGTGCCCAAGTGCAGTCCCACAGTGTTTCCTTCTGTCCCCCGTTGTAGCAGTCCTTCCTCTTGCTGGTCAGGGTTGGCTTATCCGACCACGAGGAGACTGCTCTTCACCACTGTTGCTTTCCTGGACACAAGGAATCCAAAGGGTCCAGCTCATAGCTCCATGGGGTCTTCACTGTGGATGAGAAATCTTACCTGCAGAGCTCAGGCACAAGAAGCACAGTCTTTCTGCGGGGAATTGGGAATGATGGTAGGTGTGACCTGTCCTTCCTCCTGGTTTTCAAAGTATCCTTTTCACTGGGGACAAAGCACCACATAGAGTTCACTGATTCAGTATGTCTTCTGCATGCCAGAAGGTAGCACCCCATCCTCCCCAGGGGACCCCTCTGAGCTGGCAGTTCAGAATTGCCCTTCTCCTTTCTCAAGCATATGTCTTAGCAATGCCATTAACCTGCTGACCACCTGTTTCCCTCCTGCCTCTTCAATCTGATGGCATGGATGCAGTGCAGGGGTCCTCAACTGAGTGATTCTGCTCTGCAGGGGACATTTGGCATCTCCCAGAGTCTGTTCTGATTGTCCCAAGGGGGTGGGTGCTATTGGCATGTGGTGGGTAAACTCCAGGGACACTAGTAGGCATTATACAATGCACAGACCGACCCTCCGGAGAGGGGTCTGACCCCAAATGTCACAGTGCTGATGACAAGAGACCCTGAGGCAATGGATCGGTGGGATGTATTGCTGCATGTCCAGATGGTCCAGACTTCTTTGGGTCACAGAGTTGGAGAGGCAGCTTCAAAGGAGGTGGCTTTTCCCTTTTCACAGTGTCCCTTTTTGGCTGGTGTACCAAGCAGGTGCTTCTTTTTCACATTGGGACATTCCTTACCCCCAGACTCCCCTTCTTCTTCAAAAAAAGATACAAATTCCCATAAAAATTGGTTGAATTTCTAAAGGGGAGTAGGCTGAGTTCTGGCCTGATCTATGAGCAGGCTTACTACCTTCCTTGGAAGAACTCCAAGAGCACTTGATCAGGAGCCTTTCTCCTCCTGCCCCAAGTGGAACCACTGTGGGTTCAGTAGAGACCCTCGCCTGCCTCTCCATCAGCACATCTGCTGACTGGGGACGACACTGTCAGCCTCTCCTGCAGGCTCACGGTCCTGCTCCCCGGCCAGCAGGCATCAGCCGGCCGCAGCCCCCCTTTCCTGTGAAAGGTGGAGTGATGTCCACCAGGAGCCTCTGCAGCTTTTGCTCTTCACCTCTCCTGACTCCCGCAGCGCTGAGAACAGGATGCTCTCCATAGACCAGTATGAAATCTGCTGTGGACAACATACCTTTCTCCCCGCAGCCACACACACTTCCTGTCATTTATTTTCACTTTATCCTGTCCTTGCATATTTGTGGGTAGGAGTGTGGCAGGCCTGTTTCCTGACCCATAGTTTATAGGGCCACATTAATAGTGGTCAAGTGGGCCAAGGTCTGAGGCCCAAAAAGAGCCATGAAGCATATTTGTAGATTGCTTTCCGGAGGTGTACAGTAACCTGTGCTTGAACATGAGGTTGCACTGATGGTAATTATGAAGGCTTTCCTAGCCTCCACCTGTGTGCACTTGAGCCTCCGGCAAGATTCGGGTTTCCCCAGATGGGCTCTGGGGTTGCTCAACAGGTGAACTGCAGGAGTTCTTGATCATTTCTGGCTTGTTATGTGGTGTTTACCATTTTTTATGGATTCTGGTCTGAATTCTTCTGTGCTGCTATGGTTTGCTAGGCACTATCCATTACCGAGCATGACCCTCAGTCCTGGTGGCCACCATGTGTGACTTCAGGGTGTCCACATTGCAAGATCTACAGAGCAGTGTGGCATCTGCCAGGCAGCATTGGTGTTTCTTTACCATTTCTGTTCCCACTGAGCCATGATGTTCCCAACACCACTCCACTGGCCACCTGTCTGTCCCCTTCTTCTGTGGGTTCCCTACTTTGGGAATGGTATCTCATCCAGGTTCCCAGGAAACTTGAGTTTTTCCTCCAATAAATAACAGGAAGGTGCACTAAGTGACTATTTCTCTCCAGAGCTTTCACTTTTCCCCTCTTCTGTCTCCACTCCAGTTATGGCCGCCATAATTTCTTGTCTGGATTATTGCATCTGTTTCTTGGGACTGAGCTTGTTTTGAGGCTTGCTTCCCTCTAACCACACTTCACACTCCACCTCGTGCTGATCATAAGGCTTTGGTGTAATAGCGAGGTGATGTGGGTGGGAATGGTGGAGTAAAGCCCTCCAAAATTCTTCATCTCTTCAAAAGCAAGAACGCTGTCAGAAATGTCCGAGTCAACCCTTCGGAGTTTTGGGTGTTAACTCAACCCAGGCTTGAAGCAATCCTGGGAGTGAAAGCAGTAATTGCAGAACAGTAAAAATGGCCAGTTTTGAGGTGTTTCAGCTTTCTCCCAGCCCATGCCCCCAACTCTGCAGGAGCCTTGAAAATCAATAGTGATCACCACTGTGAAAACCAGCAGCCTCTGAAGGGAGCTGAATGGAGTGGGAGCATCCTCCAGGCCCATTCCTGCAGAAACTCCATGACTTGACTGTCTGTGTTTCCGTGTGGGACCCCACAGCAAAGCTTGCCTTTATGTGACCTGACTTGAAGCCAGCCTAGTACCAAGTCTTTTTCTTGTGGGTGGTTTTGAAAACAATT
The DNA here is from genome assembly GCA_020662805.1 of Glaucomys volans. Taxonomy (NCBI): domain Eukaryota; kingdom Metazoa; phylum Chordata; class Mammalia; order Rodentia; family Sciuridae; genus Glaucomys; species Glaucomys volans. Next base: position 2,688 of record JAJEJO010051143.1, on the reverse strand, counting down.
CTTTATCATCACGGTTGCCCGAGGCAGCAGAGAACAGTTGCAGAAACAGTAACCATAAAAACTTGAAAGGAAAAGCTACGGAACGAGACAGCACTGGGGTCTTAGAAATGCTCACATATTCCTGGAATCTAGGAGGCCACAGAAGTGCCCAGGGAACACGAGTAGGGCTGGGAAAATGCTCAGAAAACCCGAGGAGGCTTCGAGATCTCACTTCTCACTGATCCAGAGACTCCTCACAAGCAGAAAATGAAAATGAAAAGCAACTGAGCCACAACTGGGGGATTTGTTGATTCAGGAATTTAAGGAACTCTTAATCCACAATTAATTGAACTTCAAATTAGTTGAGCAGAATTCAAGACCATATATGACAGAGAATACAGACTTCACAAAATTAGTTCAGAAATGTCACCAAACAATAACCAATGACAACAGCAACAACGAACCCTGGATGTGGGGGCAGGACATGCTTTTCAAAGATGCCACATTCTGTGATTCAAAGTGTCCAGATTTCCACATAGATTACTAATTAGGAAAAGAAATAAGATTCATGCCCATGCACTAAAAAATATAGCCTGTCAATAAAACTGTTCCCAAGGAAGTTCAGATTTCAGACTTACTAGAAAAGTTTTAAAATCAGCTGTTTAAAAGATGTTCAAAGAACTGGAGGAAACCAGGTCTAAAGAACTAAAGGAAAGTATGGGAACAATGGCTCACAAAATAAGAATACAACCGGGCATGGTGACGCACGTCTGTAATCCCAGCACTTGGAAGGCTGAGGCAGGAGGATCGAGAGTTCAAAGCCAGCCTCAGCAACTTAGCGAGGCCCTAAGCAACTCAGTGAGACCCTGTCTCTAAATAAAATACAAAATAGGGCTGGGGATGTGGCTCAGTGGTGGAGTGCCCCTGAGTTCAATCCCCAGTATCAAAAAACAAATAAACAAACAAACAAAACAAGAATACAAATAAGAGACACAAATTATGTTTAAAAATACCAAATAGAAATTCTGGAGTTGAAAAAAGTATTAAAAACAAAATGAAAAATTTGCTACATGGCTCAATAGCAAATTCAGACTTACCAAAGGAATTGGTGAACTTGAAGATCACTGAGGTCAGTTGAGATTACAGGTCTGAGGATAGAGAGGAAAAAGAATGAAGAAAAACGAGCAGCATCAAAGGCCTGTGGAATACCTCTGGTGTACTCTGATGCTGGCACACACATAAAAGGAACTGTGGGAGAAGAGGAGAAAGAAGTAAGAAATAATGGTTATGAGCTTCTTAAATTGGGCGACAAACATTAATATACACATACAACTAAAATTAGCTTAATCAACTTAAGTAGGAAAAATTTAAAGAGACTCACATGTGGATACTTGGTCATAAACCATGCACAAGGCCCTGGGTTCAACCCCCAGTACCACACACACACACACACACACACACACACACACACACAAAGATGGAGAGAATCTTGAAAACAGTGAGAAAGAAGTACAAGCAACAATAGATGTTGGCGAGGATGTGGGGAAAAAGGTACACTCATACATTGCTGGTGGGATTGCAAATTAGTGCAGCCACTATTGAAAGTGGTGTAGAGATTCCTTAGGAAACTTAGAATGAATCCACCATTTGACCCAGCTATCCCACTCCTTGGCCTCTACCCAAAAGGCCTAAAATCAGCATACTACAGTGATGCAGCCACATCAATGTTCATAGCTGCTCAATTCACAATAGCTAGATTGTGGAACCAACCTAGATGCCCTTCAGTAGATGAATGGATAAAGAAACTGTGGTATATAAACACAATGGAATATTACTAGCCATAAAGAATAAAAAAATTATGGCATTGAGATGGTCATGCTGAGTGAGATTAGCCAATCCCAAAAAACCAAAGGCCGAATGTTTTCTCTGATAAGTGGATGATGATACATAATGCTGGGTGGGAGGGAGGCAAGAATGGAGGAAGGATGGATTGCATAGGGAAAAAAAGGAGGATGGGATCAGGAAGGGGGGTAGGAATAATAACAGAATGAGACAAACATCATTACCTTATATGTACATGTATGATTACACAAAAGGTGTGACTATACTTGTGTACCACCAGAGAAACAAAAGCTGTACCTCATTTGTGTACAAAAAATAAATAAATAAAAATTATAAAAAAGAGAATTTCTGAATATTCATAAAGCCAGTTCTGCATCAGAAGCCGCCCAGACTAGCAGAGGCAGCAGCTGGAGCAGCTGCAGCCTGCGCCTGGGGACTCTTTCCCCCTTCCTCCTCTTCTTCCTCCAACCCCTGTGGGCCCCCTCGCCTTCCCCTCACCCCTATTGTCCCACCCCTGCCTCCCGCCCTTCCCCTTCTTGCCTGCTTCTCTTTGCCCCTCAGTCCTCCTGCACCCGCAGTTTTTGGCTTTCACTCCCACCACTGACCAAAGACTTGACCCCTCAAAGTCCAGCTCCCCATAACACTGCTTGACGTGGACACTGGTGTGATTGAAGGTGGATTAAATGTCACTCTCACCATGCAGCTACTTATGCATAGAAAGGAAGTTGGCAGTATCATCAGAAAGAGGAGAATCAGTTAAGAAGATGCGCGAGGAGAGCGGTGCAGTATCGCCCTCCCAAGGGGAATGGTCCTGGAATTTCCACTTTGGCTGGACCCACTCATGCCATCTTCAAGGCCTTTGCTGTG
>JAJEJO010051138.1:67662-84200 GCA_020662805.1 Glaucomys volans | reverse complement strand
CAATTACAGAGGCCAGAAGATATGGAACAATTATTTCCATTAACATTAGATTTGACTGGTCAATGCTGCATGTTGCAATTCTAGAGTAACCACTAAAACAGTTGTCAAAATGCACGACTTTCCAAATGACAAATGAGAGAGTCATAAAAAAATAACTGATCTTTACCACATGCACATCAGATAGAGCACTAATCTCCAGGATATATAAAGAACTCAAAAAACTTAACACCAAAAAACAAATAACCCAGTCAATACATGAGCTAAGGAACTGAGCAGATACTTCACAGAAGCTAGAGAATCAATCAACAAATATTTTAAAAATGTGATAGTTTTGCATTTCTCTAGTAGTTAGAGAAATGCAAATCAAAACTACTCTAAGATATCTCACTCTAGTCAGAATAGCAATATGATTTACATGAATAGTATGATTCTACATCATGCACAATCATAGAAATGAAAAGTTGTACCCCATTTGTGTACAATGAATCAAAATGCAGTCTGTACAAATAAAAAAGTTGGATTAAAAAAAGAATACAAGAACAATAAGTTTTGGCAAGGATGTGGGGAAAAAGGTATACTCATACATTGCTGGTGGGACTGCAAATTAGTGCATCCACTCTGGCAACATAAGAAGATTCCTCAGAAAATTTGGAATGGAATCACCATTTGACCCAGCTATCCCACTCCTCAGTCTATACCCAAAAGACTTAAAATCTGCATACTACAGTGATGCAGCCACATCAATGTTTATAGCAGCTCAATTCACAATAGCTAAGCTATGGAATCAACCTAGATGCCCTTCAATAGATGAATGGATCAAGAAACTGTGGTATAAATACACAATGGAATATTACTCAGCATTAAAGGAGAGTAAAATTATGGCATTTACAGGTAAATGGATGGAAATGGACAATATCATGCTAAGCAAAATAAGTCAATCCCAAAACAAGCAAAGAACAAATGTTTTCTCTGATATGTGGATGCTGATCTATAATGGAAGGGGGAAATGAATGGAGGAACTTAAGAATGGGCAGAGGGGAGTGAGAGGAGAGAAGGGGGAGAGAATTGGGGAGACAGTGGAATGAGATTTATATCATTATCCTAGGTACTTGTATAATCACATGAATGGTATGACTCTATATCACTTACAACCAGAGAAATGAATAATTGTGCTCCATTCATGTAAAATGAAGCAAAATACATTCTACTGTTATATATAAGTACTTAGAACATAAGCTTTAAAAAACAAGGAAGCAGAAAGGAAAAAATAACAAGAGAATAGATCATGTTGGGGAATGTGGAATCAACATGGTAAGATGATAGATTTAGAACCATATTCATGGGTGTTATGGTTTAGATGTGAGGTGTGCCCCCAAATGCCACATGTGAGACAATGCAAGAAAGTTCAGAGAAGAAATTATTTGGTTATGAGAACCTTAGACCATCATAAACAGTTCTAGCTGATCCATCAAGGTAAATATTGGAATGTTTTTAATGGGATTGGGCATAAATTGGTTTAATGAGTGACTCACCATGTGCTTATTTCTACCACAATGCCACCTTTCCCTCAATCCCTGTCTATGTCCTGGTTGTATGAGGAGAGGGGGAAAGCTTGGCTTACGGATGAATATGCTCATTATTGGGCATGAGCTAGAAGCGGACTGTTGAAAGTTTAGCTCTACTCAGAAGTAGCCCTAGTGGTCTGTACCAAATGGAAATCCCCTGCTGGGAGTAACTTCAAACTATAAATACAATAGTTGACTTTGCCTGGGGAAAAAAAAAAAGGTGACTTGCAGTATAGATTCACACCAAGTCATGGCCAGTGCCTGATGAGTTAACTGGGTGATTAGGGACTTGGAAGGAGTAAGCTGGTAGAATTGATATCAAGGAAATTATGGAAAACATATGAGATTATGTCTCTCAGAATAGACTCAGAGTGCAAGGATGTTTGTTATGTTAATACTCTCCACACTGAAGGGCACACAGTTGGTTTCATGTTATATAGAAAACCAGAATGTAAGCTTTACATAAGCCTAAAATATCATTATACTCTCCAAATATCTAACACAGTTTAATTTTTTGTTTGGACTAATGCAAAGAAAATGTAATAAACTTGGAGAACTATCATGTGGAAGCCAGGCGTGGAGATGAGTGCCCAGTAAAGTAGGGCAGGAGACCAATGGGGGACAGATGGGGGGCAGGAGGAGGCTGAGACTCCTGGAATATCTGCAAGCACCTATTGCCACATTCTCACTTCGCTGCCATGACCACCTGCAGGTTGGTGCTGATTCTGCACTGGCGAGAGTACCTGGAACCTGGAGAACCCTTCAGTGGCTGGCAAGACTGCAGACCTGAGCCTGGCTGGCCATGAGAATGTTGGCCAGGCAGGTGCTGAGAGATGCCAGTAGGCCACGAATTCAACATCTGCTTTATCTGGGTGCAGAAAAGGGCAGTCTGAACCCTCTGGACAGTGCTGGATGCTGTTGACTAGATGTGGATGCCGGCTGCTGGTGGTGAGAGGACTTGGTGCCTTGATGAGCAGCACTACCTGGGTTTGAGTGACCTCAGTAAAGCAGAAACTGCTGCCAAGCAAGATGAGGCCCACCTCCAATGGAGCCTGATCATTCCTGCTACAGCAATTCCAGTAAGCATTGCAGATGTGCAGGCCTTAGTGAGGATCGGCCTCCTGTGAGAATCTGAAGAACACTATTCCCTGAGCTCTGCTCTTTTGGAATGAAGGAATCATCCTGCAAATCAAGGAGGGGAAGTGGGTTTTGGTTGCCTTCCATGGCAACAGTCTTAGGGGAATCATCAAGCATCTGGAGTGTCTCTCTGAAGAGACCAGTATGGAGCTGAACTTGCCAACTGGTATTCCCATTGTCTATGAATTGGACAAGAACTTGAAGCCCATGAAGCCTATGTAGTTCCTGGAAGTTGAAGAGTCCATTGTTGGAGCTATGGCTGCTCAGAACAAAGTCAAGAAATAAAGGCAAAACAGTAGACTTTTGTACCAAGGAATGCCCTGCCCATCCATTCCTTTGCATCTATCTCCTGCACCTGTCACACTGAGCACATCTGTAGGCATCTTAGGTTGTAGCTGCTGATGGGGAATGGTAGTTCCCATTTTAATTTTAACATTTAGTCTCCTGTACCACTTCCTTCATAGAATGCAGTCAGAATAGCACCACTGGGGCACAGATTGTCAGTCCAAGCCCAGGAAAGGCTCCTCTTATCCAGGAGAGTTGAGGTAGTAATTCTGGCTTTTTCATAGTGCCATTGAGAAGGGAATAGGGAGGAAGTAATGAGAAGAAATCAGAGAAGAGAGCTGATCTGTGTTCCTAAGAGCCAGTTCTGCACTATTCTGTAGTCAGGTCATGGAGTGGGACAGGAGGGGAGCTTCTAGTTATTCCAGTGAAATACAAATGTAACCTACATGGCAATTGTTTTAGTCAGCTTTTTCACTCCTGTGACTCAAAGGTCTGACCAGAACAATTTTAAAGGAAGAAAAGTTTACTTGAGTGCTCACTGTTTCCGATCTCTTAGTCCACAGAAGGCTGGCTCCATTCCTCAGGGCTCAAGGTGAGGCTGAACATCGTGGTGGGAGAGTGGCAGAGGGAAGCAGCTCACAGCATGGTGATCAGGAATCAGAGAGAGACTCCACTTGCCAGATACAAAAATATATATACCCCAAAGCCACGCCCCAATTCCCACCTCTCCCACCACATCCTACTTGCCTCCAGTTACCACTCAGTTAATCCCATCAGGGATTAATTCACTGATTAGGTGTGACTCTCAAAACCCAATCATTTCTCCTCTGAACCCTTCTTAAATTGTCTCACACATGAGTTATTAAAAAAAAAATAAGGAGCTATTTTCTCCCTGATTCCAGAGGATCTGGCTCCAGAAAGTAGCTATCAATACTGAATTAAGTTTGTGTTACATTTCCTTTCATGAAAAGAAAAATAAATGTATATACATAATACCACCCTTCTGGGGTTTCTAGTGGTGATTAAATAGTCCCATTGTGGTCACCAGAAAGTAAGCCACCACTCCTCACACCATATGGGATAAGCTCCTTGGCCTCTAAGATATATACAAATTTCTATATATCTTAGAATTCCTCCTCTGCCTTGTTTTGTGGTAATGAAATGCCTCTTGATCATGTCTAAGTACGTCTTTCACTGTGTCTGATTTCTGAATCCCCACAAGGGGCCAGTACTCATTATAAGCATAACTGCACTAAATCGTTTTTCCAGATCAGTATACTAAAGGAGTGATGTGCAATTTAAAAAAATGTAATAAACTCTTAAAGTAGCATGGAATGCATGTCACATTCTCTTTTTACAAATACACATGCATTTTATTAATTACAGTCACCCATCAATATTCAAAGCAATAGCTCACATGGGTAGGAGGAGGTGGTGGTTCTTTTTTAAAATTTTTAAAATTTTGTTCTAATTAGTTATACATTACATTAGAATGTATTTATGCATTTTGATAAATAATACATAAATGGAGGATAATTTCTCATTTTTCTGAGCGTACACATTGTAGGATCATATTGGTCATGCAGTCATATATGAACATGAGGTCTCTACTATCCTTTCTACCCCAACACCCTTCCCCTCCCTTCACTCCCTTCTACCTAAGCCAAAGTAACTCTATTCTTCCCTAGTGCCCCCCACCCCACCTTATAGTGAATTAGCATCCTCATAACAGAGACAATATTCCACCTTTGGTTTTTTGGGGGAGTTTGGCTTATTTCGCTTAGCATAATATTCTCCAACTCCATCTATTTACCAGAAAATGCCATAATTTTATTCTTCTGTAAAGCTAAGTAATATTTCATTGTGTGTGTTTGTGTGTATGTGTGTGTGTGTGTGTGTGTGTGTATTTCACATTTTCTTTATCCATTCATCTGTTGAAGGACACCTAGGTTGGTTAGCTATTTTGAGTTGAGCTGCTATGAACACTGATGTGACTGCATCACTGTAGTAGGCTTATTTTAAGTCCTTTGAGTACAAACTAAGGAGTGAGATAGCTAAGTCAAATGGTGGTTCCATTCCAAGTTTTCTGAGGAATTACCATACTGCTTTCCATAATGGTTGCACCAATTTGCAATAAATGGGATGGATTAAAACTAAAAAGCTTCTTCTCAGCAAAAGGAACAATAATGTGAAGAGAGAGCCTACAGGTTGAGAGAAAATCTTTACCACATGCACCTCAGATAAAGCATTAATCTCGAGGATATATAAAGAACTCAAAAAACTTAACACCAAAAAAAACAAATAACCCAATCAATAAATGGACTAAGAAACAGAACAGACACTTCACGGAAGATATATATCAGCAAATACATGAAAAATGTTCAACATCTCTAGCAATTAGAGAAATGCAAAACTATTCTAAGATTTCATCTCACTCTAATTAGAATCGCAATTATCAAGAATACAAGGGGCTGGGATATAGCTCAGTTGGTAGAGTGCTTGCCTTGCAAGCACAAGGCCCTGGGTTTGATCCCCAGCACTCAAAAAAAACAAGGAATACAAGCATATGTCACATTATTTAAATGAGTTTAAATATGAAATTTTCAAGATAATTACCAAAAACCCTAGACTATTAAATAACTCCTCGACTGAAAAAGAAAATATCCATGCAATTACCACCATGTAAAAGGGAAAATGAGATTATCAAATTTTATAACCTGTTGGATTTAGTCATAATAATAACCAAAGTAAATGTATAGCCTCTAATGTTTTGCTAATAACCAAACAAAAAGTCTAAAAAACTATGGATTCTTTTATAGTTATTTATTTTAAGACGCTAGAAAAATAAGATACAAAATACAAAGAAAGAATTAATAGAAGAAAAGATGGTGGAATATAGGAAGAGTATATTGAGCAGCCTGGGATTCAAGCCACAGGAATAAGGCTTCTCAGTGAAGTGGGGGGGGTGTGGGTGTTCACTGAAATTCAATATTGGACAGGAAGACGATCTTAGAGATACAGAAACTCAGGTGCTTTGAACACAGAACGAGAAAGAGTACTTCGAACCTAGGCTGGTGCACCAGCAGCACTGGTGTATCGCAGAGGGGAGGAGTGACACAGGCAGGAAGGGAGAAAAACACGGTGAATCAATTTGGCACAAAAGAATCTGCAGAACAGAGAGACAGCCTGACCTTAACTAAAGGAGAGGCTGCATGGTAAGCTATTGTTTGAGAAGTGCTCTGTGTTTCTTGGAGAGCTAAAGCAAAGAACCATTTTGAAACAGCCACATTGTGATTTTCCGCTGCAGGGTCCAGGAGACCAACGCAGACTGTTGGCCGTGTCTCTCTCACTTAACCAATGGAGCGTAGCCGAAGTTATGGCACGTAACTGCTAAGTCTAGAATATTAAAGACATTGCTGCTTTCATTTGCTTTGGGTCACTTAGAGAAAGGTGGCTGCTCTATGTGAGAACATGCAAGTATCTTGAGAGAGATTTGCAATGTGCTGAGGAACTGAGGCCTCCTAGTGGCCAACAGCAAGTTACCAGCCAAGCGAGTGAGCAATCTAGATAGCTCAGCTCGTCAGGTCTTCAGAGGACTGCAGTTCTAGTCACGATCTTCATCACAGGGATTTCTCCACGGCATTTTGAGGAATAGAGGTATAATTTTCAGACAATGCTGTCTTATAAATCTTCTAGCAGACAAAATAGTACAGTCTCTGGAACAAGGAATGTATGTGGAAATAAATATAAAGAAAGGGGGGAAAGAATAAATAGTAGATGAAAGAACAGAACAAAGGGAATAGGAAGAAGCTAAGAAACTAGAAGACAATTGCTTAAAGGGCAAAAGCCATCTGAATATGTCCATGAATCTCTGTGGCACAAGAATGGCATGTGCATTACAAGTAATTATCGTTTCATGATGGGCTGAATTTTCAAGGTGTCAATGAATAGATTTCTACTCATAGATAAATCTTCTTCATCTCACATATCGAATTCCTTTTAGTATCACAAAAAACATCATTCCAGCCCCATCTTCCAGATTTCCAGAAAACTATTGAAGCACACTGCTCTGCAGAAAAATTGGGCTCATTTTGGTGCCAGAATCTAAAGAGAAACAAAGGGTAGATAGAGCTTCTTCAATGAATGCATAGTGACTGATCAGAAAGTATACAAGTTTGATGTTGAGTAGATCTGGGTTGAGAGTGAGAAGATATTCTAACAATTGCTACCTTTTCTCATACTGCCCCTCCCCCAAAACTCAAGTATGGAAGCACATTTTTCATGTTTCTCTAATATTCTCCACGATGTGGTGTATACTTGGACCTCACCTTGCAATCTAATATTTACTTACCAGCACATCATAGAAGCTGCCTCTTTATATTCATTTGTAAAGAGGCATTTATATGCCTGTTCCTAAGCTTCCGTGTTCTCATAGAGCTGTCTCAAATGAGCATCAGGTACCTGAGTCTAAATATAAAGAAGTTTCCCTGCCCAGGAGGAAGACACTTTGGAGCAGGGCTGGGTCATTATTTTTGTAATCAAAAGACTTGGTTTTCCTACTAATTTATCTTGATCTTCATCAAGTAACTTAATATTCTCAGGATTAGATTCCTCATCTATAAAAACAAATCACAATAAAGGGTCTAAATAACTCACAAGATTGTGTGAGAATAAAATAAGGTAGTACATAATTAAATTCCTTTTTAAAATTTACAAGAGTACTATTATATAATTGTTAAAATGACAGATAGTTCTAACCCAGATGTTTTAAATCTTACTTATTAGAGATTAATTTAAGTGGCTACTTATGTTTACAGGTAGAAAACAATATAATGACTAAGAGCACCATCTTTGGATAGATATGGGATTGAAACAGTTTCTCATCATATTCATTCAATAACCTTGAGCAAGCTTTTCAATTTTTCTTCCATAAAGTGAGTTCTAAAACAGAAGATTTCATGAAATTTAAGTGTGTTTGCTTGTAAGAACTTAATAATTATTAGATTCTATGATCATCATAATTTTTAATTTTAATAGTGACTGCTAACAAAATTCCCTAGATTTTCTATGTATCCAAGGTCCTAAGGTTGATTAATCTAGATCTGCACTCACCTGACATTTTTCTCAAAAGGTGTATGATCAATCCACTGCCAATTATTATTACCTTGTGGGTCAGAGAGCCCCAGAAAATAAGAAAAAGACTCATTCAGCTGCTGGACAATGAAATTCTGCATGAAAAAAAAATAGAAGGAATTAGTAGACCTTGGAATTTCCTTATTAAAGAGAGTAAGTGTTCTTAATAGCCTTTAAGTTATACTAAGAAAACCCAAAATGCAAGTAACAGTCACATGATGGCACACTAACCAAAAATATAGGCCAAAACATCATCATTTCCAGAAGAGAGTACTAACCAATAAATTCCCATCATTCTTTACCAATAGACAGAAGTGTTTTAAAATGGCCATAAATTCTTTTTTGTGCTTTTGGTCACTTTTTAAATTTTGTATGTTCAGATGCTGTGATGGTAAGTTTCTACCTGACTGGGCCAACGAGTGCCAAGATCAAAACACTATTTCTGGGTGTGTCTGTAAGGATGTTTCCAGTAAGATTAGTATCAGAATATATGGAGTCAGTAAAGTAGATTGCCCTCCCCGGGGTGGATGGGCATCACCCAATTTGTTGAGAGGAACAGAATAAAAGACAAAGGAAGGTATGATTTCATATTCTTTGTAATCGATGATTCCTGGACAAGGTTATGAAATAAATTCAGTAGTGCTCCACTATAAAGTAATAAATGTGTTCTAGGGCAACAGTAAAAAAGAAAAGAAAAGAGGAAGGAGGAATTCATCCTATTTCTTTCCTGCCTGCCTAACCAAGCTGTTAGTCTTCTACTGCCCTTGGACTAGGATTTACAGCATTGGCTCCCCTCATTTTCAAGACATGAGATTTGATGCAGTTACATCACTGCCTTTGCTGGGTCTCTTGCAAATTCAGCAAAGTCGCAGGATACAAAATCAACATACAAAAGTCAGTAATATTTCCTTACACTAAAAATAAACAATCTGAAAAGAAAATTAAAGAAGTAATCAATTTATAATAGTATCCAAAAAATGCTTAAGAAAAAGTTAACCAAGGAGGTGAGAGACATTGGTGAAGAAAAATAAAGAACACAGAGTGGAAAAGCATTCCAGGTTCATGCATTGGTAGACTTCATCTACTTAAAATGTCCATACTATCCAAAGCAATCTGTCAATTCAAATGATCCCTGTCAAATCCAAATGTCATTTTTCACAGATATGGGGAAAAGAATCTTAACATTCATGAAGAATCTCAAAGGACCCCTCAAAGAAAAAGCAATCTTGAAAAAGAAGAACAAAGAGACCTTCCACTTTCTGATTTCAAAACACATTCCAAAGCTGTTTTGTAATCAAAGCAGTATGGTAATAGCACAGAGAAAGACATATAGACCAATGGAAAACAATCAGAGTCCAGAAATAAACTTGGACATACATACTCAAATGATCCTCAAATGATTCTCCACACAATGGAGAAAGGACCATCTCTTTAATGAACAATGCCTGATATACTGGATATTCACATACAAAAGAGTGAAGTTGGGCCTTTACCTATGCCAAAAACAAAAGTAACTCACATCACATATTTCAAAGATTTAAGTGTAAGGTGTAAAACCCCTAGAAGAAAACATAAGGGAAAAGTTTCCTGACAATGGAGTTGCCAGTGTATTCTGGAATATGACACTGAATGTACAGGCCAAAAAGTGAAAATAGACAAATAGGACTATATCAAACCAAAAAGCTTCTACACAGCAAAATAAACAATCAAATAATGAAAAAATAGCCCATGTAATGGGAGAAAATATTTGCAAACTATAAATGATAAGGTGTTAATATCCAAACTTGCAAAGAACACATACAACTCAACAACAACAAAAGAAATAACCCAGTTAAAACACGGCTGAAAGCCTTGATTAAACCTTTCCCCAAATAAATATACAAATGGCCAATAAGCATATATAACAATGTTCAACATCACTAATCATTAAAGGAAGGAAAATGAAAATTTTGAGATATCAGCGCATGACCATTGAGATTCCCAGAATTAAAAAAAAAAATAGAAAATAGCAAGTGTTGGCAAGGATTTAAAGAAATGGAACCCTTGTAGACCCTTGATAGCAGTGTAAAATTTCATAGTAACTCTGAAAAACAGCATTGAGTCTCCTTAAAAACTTGAAAATAGAATTACCATATGGTCACCTATCCCACTTGTGGGTATATATTCAAAAAAATTGAAAACAGAATTTCAAATACATATTTGCACACTCTTATCATTGAAGAATTATGTACAATAGGCATGAAATAGAAGCAATCTAAATGCCAATCAACAAATGAATGGAAGGAAAAAAATGGTATCTTATTAAGTGTACTTACCATACAAATACAAAAAAGGAAACTATATGCAGTAATGAAAGTTATTTATCTCAATTATAGTAATAATTTTACAAAGTATACATACATCAAATCATCACATTCTACACCTTAAGGATATATAATTTTTCTGTCAACCACACCTTCATGAGACCAAGGGAAAAATCAAAACAAAAAAGAAAATATAAGATATATATATGCAAATACAATTTGACCATAAAAAGGAAAAATATTGCTGCCACAAGCAACAACATGGATGAACCTTGAAGACATCATGCTAAATGAAATAAGTCAGTCACAAAAAGAGAGATATGGTATGATTTCACTTACACGAGGAATCTAAAAGAGTCAAACTACAGAAGCAAAAGATGGAAGAGAGATTGCCAGGGACTTTGTAGATTGAGAAATGGGTTGTTGTTCAGTGGGAAGAGAGTGTCAGTTTTGCAAGATAAAAAATTCCAGAGATAAGTTGCACTTCGATGTGAACAAAATAAACACCACTGAACTATGCATTTAAAATGGCTAAGAGTAAATTTTGCTATATATATTCCTACAATTAAAAAATGTTTGATGAAAAATAAAGATGAAAAAGTACCTGCTCTGCTTCTGTATTGATCACCACCAAATGTGCCCCCATTTCAACACATTTCTGTTCACTTGTAGACCAAATATGGAATTCAGTAGAAATGAGGTAGCAGCTTGAACCAAATGACTTCCAAGTACTTGGGCAACATCCCCAGCCTTTTTCTGTGTTACATGAAAGAGAAGTGTGATTGCAATATGAGACAAATAAGATGAAAAAGATATGTTCTATACACATAAAATTTTCAGGATCTGTGGTTGTTTTCTGGAGTTGATTTCTTAATTCAGGTATTTACTTTTTTCTGAATTATATAATTTGGGGCCACAGAATTATGTTAAGTAAACATTATTAAACATTAAGTCCTCAATATTTACTAACACTACAAAATTCCTCTGGATTTTTTTCAAAAACTGACTACTAAGTTGTAGCTTTATTATTATTTTTTAATCTTCTTGTTCCATATCCCTTAAAGTTGTCTTGGAGTTTGAAATGACTAACACAGATGAATCTGAAAATCCAATTCTACTCAATGACCTTGAACAAGCCACCATGCTTTAGGTTTTCGAAATGGAAATCCTAACTATTAGAATCAAGCCTAATTAGAATTCTGGCTTTACCATTTATTCCATATGCCCTTAAGCTACTTACACTATCTCCTCCCCTCCCTCACCCCCTTTTTTATTTTTTCACTTTTTGACATTGGGTATCAAACCTGGGGCCTCAGACATGCTAGGCAAGGTCTCTACCACTGAGCAACTCCACCAGCCCAACATAACCCCGAGACTGTCATTTCATCTAAAAAATAGAAATAATAAAAGCCACAACTTCATGGGGGATTTAATCACATAACACAGGAAAAGCACTATAAAAGATGCTTAACGCAGAATAATTATTCAATAAATGTTACTTGTCACTAATTTTCATACAGTATTAAGGAATTTAAAGAGTTTTAATGATCAGTTCTCTCCCTTTTCCCCTTAGAAGTGCCAGTTTGCCACTTTCCTAGAATTGAAGAAATCTATAGCTAAGCCATATATAAATTTACTGCCATATTTTTATTACATATAAGCTCAGCATGATTTATACTATATATATAATTTAAGCATGACATATATGTATGTTTAAATAGTGAGTTCTTTAGGTTTTTGAGTTTTTTATTTTTACCAAATTATTATAATATAGAGCTGGAAATATAGGGCTCAGTGGTAGAGTGCCAGCTAAGCATGATAAGGCACTGGGTTCAATCCTGTGCACAGCAGAAAGAAAACATAATAATATATGTAGTCTTCTCAAGTTTTTTTTTATTTCACATTATGATTCATTCATATTGTGATGAAAATCTATAGACTTATCATTCTTTCTATAATGCTCTAAAGCAAATAAATGATACCACACCTTCATCAGTTTAATATCACCTGCTTTTAGAATATTAATTGTGCTTTCCATTCACTAACAATTACTGCTTTTTATACTGTTCCTCAAAGTGTGTATTTAGACCATTACAATTAATTTTTCAATACTTCACTATATAATTTTAGGCAGATAACTGAAAGAATTTTGAATATTGTGTGATATTCTATCAAAGCTCTTTTCATTCCTATCTACTAATTTCAGTGACCAAGATTTATCTGATTGTGTCATTAAATTGAAAAGCAGAAACAGAATTGATGTGGGAACCTCACTCTAGCAATAATATTATTCAATTATCAATACATCAGATTGCATTGCTAAAGGCCCCATTCATCTTATTAAGAGATGGACTTTCAATTGAGTTTTACTTTATTAGTTAATAATTTTGAACATTTATACTAAATTTGTGATGTATCCATATAACTCTAACAGTAAATCAATCAAAAAGAAATTTTATAGCTCTTAAAACCTACGGGTTCACAGAAAATAAAAAAAATATTTAAAATAAATTTACATATATATTTTGATAGATGGAGAAGGTGTGATGTAGATATTAATTCAAGGTCTAAAAGAACGAGATAGGTTGGAGTGTAGCTCAGTAGTACAGCACTTGTCTGGCATGCAGAAGGCTGTAGTTCAATCCCCAGTTCCACAGATAATACACACTTAATTTTTTAAATAGATGATGGAAGTTAACACTTTGTTAATTTTTTTAGGCATTAGCAGATACATTTTAAAAGAAATATAGGAGCTTTTTAATGTCACTATTTACGATGTTCTAGAAATTAAAGTATTTGCTTCTCAAGCATGATGAAAAGTTTAGATGTCAAATTAAATACTATAGGATGGTACATAGTTTTTCAAAGTCCTTTTTAGGGATTGACAAGCTAAGCATTTCAAAGACCCTGATCCAGGCAGAGTACAGGCCTATTTATTGAAGACGCTCCGATTCTACGGATACATCTGAACATTTCAGTTCTGAGACTAAATGGGAAACAAACAGGAGAAGAAACAATGTAGTTCTGATGTTTTTTAACTTTGGTCAAAATGAAAATTTTGTTTGGACTTTTCATTTCCATTGTAATAACAATTTGAAAGGCTTTTGTTAAAACTTAAGCATTTTTATTTGCTGATATAGTAAAAAAAAATTTATCATATAAGCTTATCTGTATCATATAAGCTTAACTGAAATTAGTTGTATTGAACAATATAGTTAGTCAAAATTTAAAGTTGAATACCTTTAGGAAATAAATTTATAGATGGATGAGGAGTTCATTTAATTTATATTTATCTCTGTTCCATATCAGAGCCTTCTGAAGGCAAAATCAAGATTGTCTATTTCTGCTTTCCAGATAAATGTTCTTTAAAACTCTATTTGTTATTGCAGGAGTGCCTCCAAACGATGGGGAAAAGAGTGTCCTTCCAGAATTATCTTTTCCTCACCCAAGAGTCAGCTCCACAGTTGTTTGACCAAAGAACCCCAATGTGCTAAGAAAACCATAAGTTTGGGAAAGCAAAGCAAACTTACTTTGCATTCCCATGCAACATATTCTTGCCAAATACCACAAACAAGAAAATTCCAATATCTCAAAGAAATGCAAAGAAACTTATGCCTTCTCTTGACCTGTCAAAGGTCTTGCCATAACATTAGGGTATTCATTAGTCCTTTAATAACAAAGAGTCTGACACTTGCATAGATTTCTTTACTTAGAAGCGTTAGGACCATAGGACCTCCATAGAATTTTGCTTTGCCTCTCTTTGGTATTTTGCACCATAATGCAAAGCAGAAAATGATCCTCAATCCGATTCTGCAACATCTGATGGTACTAGGAGTTTATTTTGAACTGTGATGATCTAAGCTTAAAACAATGTGACCAGTAATAAAACTAGTGATAAGAATGAAGAAGGATATTGTTAATTAGAAAACTTACATATCAAAATGGGAATTTATTTCAATAAAGGGTGAAAATAATGTGGAAATTCTGAGAATTATTTCCAGAGCTGTTGACAGCATTTATCAAGATCAAGAATCTGAATATATTTGGAGATATGTAACTAAAGCCTGATATGAAGCATGTAAGGTTAGAGAAAGCTTGAAGATATCAAAGTAGAAATCCCCCCTCTCTTTCACACATAGACACACACACACACACACACACACACACACTAGAATACACCAATCTTGAGCTCAACCCAGAGTTCTCTCAGAACGGGAAGGTATAGGTACGTATTGTAAATCTTTACCTGTCACCCTTGTCCCTTCACTGAAGCAGGTTAGATTTGAATGATGTGTGCGTAGTTCAGACAGTCTTTTTTCAGATTTGTCAGTTGTGAAATGGTAAATCACTGTAAAGGAAGAAAAAGGATGAGAATCCACCCATTCTTTTGCTGTAGAGCCTCATGTTCTCTATCTGCACCAAGGCAACTTACCTTCCACCCCACCACTCTCCTTTCCTATGCAAGCCAGTGAAGACCAGCCTGAATTATACTTGCTTATATTCATTTATCTTACTTATTTGTCTGCCAATTTATTTTTGTTATCTTCCCCCACTCTAAATTCTTGGGCAGAGATTCTGTTTTCTACATCACTTACTTGCAAACAAGTGATAGAGAAATGACTCCACAGATATTTATTGACTCCCTGGAAGTCTGGTGTTCTTTATTTTAATAACCTTGAAGAAGTCACATAGGTTATATAAATATTTTCTAAATGCTTCTGATTGCATGTAGCTATAGATAAACATGGTATAAATAACAACCAAAGGGAGACTTTAAATGTTTGGAGATACTCTAAATATCTAAATGTCTCAAAAACTACCCTTCTTGTTTATGGGTATGCTTGTTAAACAACATTAAACGAAACCTATTATCTCTCAGGTTCTGATTTGACTATTCAAAACTTTTTCTCTTCTTTCGCTTTTGTCTACTATTAAAGCTCAATACTTTTACACTTTCTATCTTTCATGGCCTATGTTTGGCATCCTGAATCTCTTTTTCTTGACTAATAAAATAACTACTATTAACGCTCTCTCACATTTCACCAAGAGAACTAAAGTAGATTCTAACTTTGGTGATAAATTATTTGTGTTTTACTAAACACTGAGAGGTTTATTTGCTTGTTGAAAGGAACTGCAGATATAGCAAAACTCTCTGAATAGCAAATACCTTTCACTCCCTCCAAGACTATTTAAGAACTATTTTTATTCACTATCAGTGAATAGAAAATCAAAGTATAAATTGGACAGAAAAAAAAATCTTTGAGTTTTCTCACACAATGAACTTGAGATATGTAGTTAGAGGCAAATGGAACAGGGAAAGAATCTTTTATTTCCTTACACTGTTATTATCTCATCTGAATTGTTTTTCCTCTCATTTTGGAAGAGACATCCACATGAATCAAAGACTCCATCTAAACCATCACCATTATGAAAGCAATCAGAGTTGCCTTCCCAAGCACAGGGATGTTGTGACTAGAGAACACGTGATCACTGGGGGACCCGTATTGAAAGACGGTACCTTAGGTGATGCTACAAACAACACCCATGCATCTGGGAGGTCATGATTCAGCAAATATTAACAAAGCCGGATACAGTAAATATAGAAGACTTGATTGTTGAAAGATGGAGAAAGAGCAGGAAATGAGAAAGAGAAATCAAGAAAAGCATGGCATACTAAGTAAGAGTTGACCTATTTGTAATGTAGGGTGGATGGATGCAGGGAATCTTTATAGAACATGAAAGAGGAAACAACCAAGAAAAAACGGCATCACAGTGCCAAACTTACCCACACAGCTCACAACGAAACAAACACTGAGGACTACGATGGAAATCACAGCAATGGACCAGAGCTTCAGGAACCACCAGGCTCTCTTCTCTGTGAGATCAACAAGGCAAGAATAAATAACATGGAAGTAGCTCTGAAACACGAAACTATCTGGGCAGAATTCATCAGGCAGTGGTAAATTCCATTTCCATACACTTTATTTTTTAATGTTATATTCTTCTATTAATCACCTTTGTCTCCCATGTCTCACATTTCTATATTCATGTTTGATTTCTTATTCTTATAAGTGCTTCTGGCTCAGAGACATTATTCTTTACTTCAAATTCCCAA
>JAJEJO010051138.1:31263-62662 GCA_020662805.1 Glaucomys volans | reverse complement strand
GTTGAAGAGGCTGTCTTTTCTCCATTGCATGTTTTTGCCTCCTTTGTCAAGTATGAGATACCTGTATTTATTTGGGTTAGGGTTGAACAAAATCATCTTGGTTTCAAAGGAAACATGCTTAAAGTTGAAAGAAATAGATTAGTTGGTGTTCTTGCATGCAAACAATTGAAGTAAATACATAATTGAAATGTGAACTTTATGGTAAGGAAAATGGAAGGTGAATATAAAGTTTTAAGTAGGCATCATGGAATAGTGCCAAGGTATTTATGTACTTCAGTGATTTTACGTGGGAAACACCCTTGTTGTCAAAACATTGGCATTGCAGCTTTAGGGTATCTGCAGCTCTACACTGAATAATTTAAAAAGGAGAGAATCAGTCTCTTGTTCCCAAATTGCCTCATTAATTTTTGTGAATGAGCATAGGTACCTTTTTAATGTGATGTGACTCTGATTAAAAGTACTTGCAGGTTTGTGATATGATTGTTTGTGATGTGTTAAACGTTATAATTCCCTGCGGCAATAATAACATTCCCTTTCTTTTGCAGAAGAAACTCCTACATACTGAACCACCAGTTTTCCAAGCTTCTAAACACAGAGTCTCATTGCATATGTGGGAAAGGAATGATGACTTCTCCCAAAAATAAAACGAAAGAAAACAATAAGTGCATTCAGTCGACTGGTTCCTTGTTTAACTCACTGTTATGAAAACGTGTTTCTAAGTCGCTTGCCTGTGAAATGTTTATGGTTTGCCTTAAAAGTGGGAAGGCAAGTAAATTTAAAATGGAATCCTCTTACAAAGAGTTCAGTCGCTCAACTATTAGAAAATATGTTAGTGATCATAGCCCAGGATTTGATTGTTTGGGTTTTTGATTAAAGAAATTTTAGTGGTTTTTCTTCTTTTAGTAAAACTTGTGATCATGAATGTCACTCTCTCTTGATAGATGACCTTTATGCATCAATTTCAGCCTTTATTGTATGAGTACCTTAATCTCAGTGGAGAGAAATTTTTCTACAGTTTTATCAAGAACCACAAATATTAAAATCAAATAAATGGAGCAACTTTTACAATATTTTTGAGCACTTCCAAAAGATGAGAAACATGGCCTAAATAACTTACCCAGAAGATATACACATTGTGCATTTGTTCCATATTGCTTTATTTCAAAAAACAAACCTTTAAACTACTTTTACTTTAAACTACTTTATTGTATATGTTGTCTGCAAGTCTGTACTCCTTGCAAAAATCAACATATAAAAAGATATGGCTTTGTTGACTGAGATTCAAATTGATATGATGCTTTGAAATAGGCTCAGTACTTTTCAAAACATAAAAAAAAATTGACTGATTGACAATAAAATGGAATTTTCCAAGGTCTATCCACAAAGGGGTTATGATTTGTGTTTCGCTGTACTGTGGTTCTTGCAACTCTAAGTAAATTGGCATTTTAATTATGTTAATGTGCCTCTGCTCTGATAGCACTAACTTCATCTTGGTTCTTCTTTTGTAACACAAGCTCTAACTGATAGTCACTTTGGCAACCAACTGATTGATAACTCTATTGACAACTGTGCACTGATATGCAAATGAGACCATTGGTGTCTGGAATTTTTCCCTCCAAAATTAATACCTGGAAACTGAGATAATACACCTGGGATTACAAATACAATGCCTTCAGACCGCAATTTTGAGATACACCTCACTGTGACAACGTTCTTTAATCACTCTGAATTGGCATCAGCTCTGGAGTCTCTATCAGTGGGAACAATTCCTTTACTTCATTGCTAATGTTTTGATATCAATAAGGACCAATTAAGTTGTCACCTTTTGAAGGAACTATTCTTCTGGATTATGTATACAGTTCCTTCCATTGTTAGCCTTCTGTGCACAAGTAATTTTCTTTTACCTATTTTCACCTGTTTTTTATATGTTTCAGTTGCTGCAAAATAACCACTCTGCCTTAAAGAAAAATAAAAAAAGTTTATTATGAGCCAAATGTGAGGGAATTGGGCCTGAGAACAAAGATTCAAATTGTTTTAAATGATGAGTTCCAAAGAAAAAGAAGTTGTAACAACTTTTATAGATAGAAAAAAATTGGAAATATATTCAGTGACCACATCGTCACTTGGGGCATTATATAAATGAGTTATGGTGCAGTTGGGAAATTTTGTCCATTAAACTTAGGTGGTAACTTATTGCATTCTTAATGAAAGATTGATGAAATCAGTAGTCTCTCCTTTGTCAAACTGTGGATAGTTAACCAGGTCAAACCTACATCACAGAAAGTTTAACAGACACAAGAATATTGTGAGTTTCAAAAGTCAGGAGACATGATTTGTTTTCTAAAGACCAAATTAGCCTTTTAAGATAAGCCTTAGGCCTCCTCCAAGTTTCCAATAAGCATGCCTATATTTATTTTACATCTCCTTGTTGGGATAAGATATTGTCTAGTGCATGGTTGAAAAAATTCTAGTGGAATAGTGTCTGTGAGAATGTTTAATTTTGCATTCCTTTTGTTTATTTCTCCTTATCATACTTTTGTACACCTTATAATAAACTAATTAATTTGAGAGCTATCTATGTTGAACTGAACTTATCATTTAATTAAAGAATAAAGATATTGCTTCTCTTGGAAGAATTATAATCTTTGAGGTTAAAATTATTCCTAAGTTTTGGGATACTGGACCATCTTTGTGGGTTCAATATGACAAAAGATGATTAAACACTCTTATTGAATCAAGACCAATATTGGGCAGAGGTCAATAAAATTTTATAATCTCCCTTGTTGGATAAGGGGAAGCCTGAAATGATATAAATTCAAAAGCAGGATTCATGAATTCTATGACACTTCTCCAGGATTTGGAGATCCTTCCTCATTTATACAAAAGCTCTAGAATGTAGACCTTTCTGTCTATTAACATTATAAACATCACCACGTTATTAAGGAATCAGTCTTGAACATAAACAAATCTACTGTGGAGATATATATATATGTATATGTATATATATGTGTGTGTGTATGTGTGTGTGTGTATATATATATAATATATAATATATAATATATATGATGTTTTCTGGGTTATAGGAATGATGAGAGTATCTTTTGTTACAATATTTGGGTTTTTCCTGTCAGTTCCCAAAATAGCTTCAGAGCAATAAATATAAAAGGAGCCACTTTGGTTATTCATAGCAAGCCCCTTTCAACCATGCCCAAGTTATCTTTGATGGTCAACAAGGTAGCTTCAGAGTGGGTGCTACTTGGAATTAGAAGGTTGGAATTTTTAAAGCGCTCAAGAATGTTCAATCCACTATGGCCAATGATTTAATTAAGTGTACCTACATAATGGAGCCTATATAAAAGTCATGGACACAGTATGAAACCCAACAGGGCTTTTTAAGTGACAGGACAGTTATAGCTCTAGGTAATTATGAAATAGACTTTGAGAAACAGAGTAAAAGTCCAGGAAATTTCTCCATGGTTGGTTTGAGATGCAATAAATCATATGGGGAGATGTGGTTATAACACATGACTGCCTGTTTCCAGTTCCCCTCCAAGATGAAGAAACACAAACTCCAGGACTGAGTCACCTAAATGTTCAGGCAGAGAAAATATTTTCTTCAGCTAAATATAGACAAAGCAATTTAAAGACCTTTTGCTTCCTTACCCTTCTCCAATTTATGCTCCTCTAATTGCTTTCTGGTCTTGACCATTAGCAACCCTATGCTGTGTTCTCTTTACTTGCTTCCATTTCTTTGTTCTCTACAGGTTTTCAGATTATAGTGGTATGCCTTTGACTAAAGAGTTTTGAGATGGTAGAAAAAAGGCAAAAAAATGACAACAATCCAGGTGTGGTTGTACTCCTGTAATATCAGTAACTGGAGAGGTTGAGGAAAGAGAATAGGGAGAATGAAAAACCAGAGCAAGAGCAGAATTGCGGGTAACCTTAAATTAAATTTGCAAATAAATGTAATATTTGAACCTGTCCAGTGAATAATGCAAACACTAGCAATAAAGACAATAATAATGACTAGAGATTGAAAATAAAAGCATACAATATGCTACTGGAGAAAAGGCAATTTTGTTTTGTTTTGGGTCGACCTCTTCTAAAGAAGACATGCTATTTCCTAATACCACCGGCTAATAAGAAATTCCTTATAAACCACTCTTGGGACTAATTCTCTATCCCTGGGATTATATCAAAATTCTGCAAATTACCAAATGGCAAATATTAAAAGATGAAAGTTTCTGATTACTCTTTACATATCCTAACTGGTTGTGTCTTGACCCTCATGTGCCAGAGTCCTTGATACCATGATACCCCCTAACGCTTTGAAACTAGATTTGTCCTCTGGTGTTCTTCATATAAGTATTTGTCTACAAAAAGCTAGTTCAACATTCCCAGATGTAGAACATTAAAGTGCAACCTTCAATGATTTTCTTTTTCCTTATCCCTTTCAGAGGTTTGGAGTAGAGAGCTAAGATGCTGGGAAGTTGAAGGCAATCTAGATAAGCAATGATTGAACTCTCATGGACCAATGACCCATTTCAGATTCTGAACAAAATTTTTCATAAACACATTAACACAAAAATTATATTTAGTATTTTATTGAAAATCAATTCCCATAACACAAATAGTATAAGCAATATTTACCAAAAAGCCTGTTTTCTAATTTTTATGAAACTATTAAGATCTTAAAGAAAAACATAGGTAGATTAGTACTAGATGGTATTAACAAAATAATTATTTTGAACAAAAATATACCTTAATCATTATGCTAATATCTGGATTAAGTAAAGTTGAATTGGATCCCTAAATCCTGAAAGTAATGATAAACCAGAAGTAGAGTGACATTTCCAGATACAGCCACTCAATTTTGAATGATCCAAATCACTAAAAATAGATTTAGGTGATTGCAGGGTAACAGAGTCCTCAGCCACCTAAAACAGGCAGAAGTAATTCCTCCCTAAAACACACACAAAAAAAAACAAAAAATAACAAAACTTTTTGTACAATCCATCCACAGTATTTAGGACTCAATTAAAAGTAACTACACATAAAGAAAACTATGTGCACACACACACACACACACACACACATGATTGAAAACCTAAACAAATTAGACCCATGGGGCTCAAGATAAAGATTTTTCAGATTCAGACTTTAAAATAAGTATGCTTAATATGTCATGATATAAAAGAAAATATTGACAATTTTTACAAAGAATTCAAAATAATTTTTAAAAGAAAAATCAAAATGAAAATTTAGGATTGAATGATTTTCTTGATAGGACTCAAAAGCACAGGAAGCAAAAGCCAAAATCAGTAAATGGATGGCATCAAACTAAAAAGTTTCTGCATAGCAACAGAAACAATCAACAGAATGAAGAGACAACCTACAGAATGGGAGAAAGTCTTTGCCATCTCTTCATCTCACTGAGGGTGAATATTAAGAACTCAAAAATCCTAACAACAAAAAGCAAATCAGCCAATCAAAATATTGATGATGATCTGAAGACACTTCTCAAAAGAAATACAAATGGCCAAAAATACATAATACTCAGTCTCATTAGTCATCAGGAAAATGCAAATCAAACTGCAATGAGATACAATCTTGTCACAGAATGACTATTAACAATAAACAAAAATTAAATGCTCATATGTAGAGAGAAAGGAAGTCTTATACATTAAAGTGAATGTAAATAGAATAGAAACTATAAAAAACAGTACTGAGGCTCCTCAAAAATATAAAAGTAGAACTACCATATGATTCATCTATTCCACTCCTGGGTATATATTCAAAGGAAATGAAATCAGCATACAAAAAGCAAATCCAAGATTATTATGGCACTATTCAAAACAGCCAAGAGACGGAATAAGCCTTGGTGCAGATAGACAGATGAATAGATAAAGAAAATGTATACAAACACAATGCACTATTGTTCAGTCTTAAAGAAGAATGATGTTCTGTCATTTGCAGCAAAAATGAATGGAGCTGGAGAAAATTAAGGTAAGCAAAATAAATGAGACACAGACAAGTATCAGGTGTTCTCTGTGATTAAAAAAATTTTTTATTAACCTGAAAGTAGAATTGCAATTACTTGGGAAATGGGAAGAGTATTATAGGGGAAGGGGGGAAATAGTGAAGGATGTATGGATGTGATCAGCGCATACAATATGCATGTATAGAAATATCTCATCAATATGCATAATTACTGTGTTAATTAAAATAGAATTTTAGAAGAAAATTTAGGACTAAAGAATACAATAACTGAAATCAAGCACTCAATTAAACAAATTGAACTATGAGAACAAACAGTCAAGGAATCTGGAGACATAATTGACATAATAAAGGTCCTAGGGATGCAGTTGGTAAGCTCGCAGATGCCAGGACCCCAGGGCTCGGAAGATTCCAGGACCTGCCCATGGTCTCTCTTTCCTGGAGGTTCTCTGAGTGAAGGGTTGTATGATCAGAGTCTCCAAGTATCCATTGTGGGTCAGCTTTGGACTCTCTGTCTTTGGAGAAGGAGGCTGCCCCTAGGCACCAGAGGAGCGGTGGAAGCAGCTCAATCCACCTTGTATGCAGCCACATCTCTGCACCCTGGGCCTGGGTGCAGAGGATGAGCAGAAAGAAAACTGAAACACACTCCCCACAGCTACTATACCAATTGCACACAAGCCCAGGTGCCCAGGGGCTGGTCAGTAGCTTGGTCACCTTGAAACCACTTGAGAGAGGCCAAGGATTTGTAGGAGCCACCCATCCTGCTTTTTCCGTTCTGCATCTTCTCCATAGACAGCAAGGACTCTGAACTCAGAAACGTGCTGGCAGGGGTGGTGCCCCTCTCCACACAGCTTCACCACTCTTCCAGCTCCGGGGGCAGAATGCCTGGGACCACAGTCCACCTCCTGGTGGAAACTGAAGCCGAACATAACACCAAAAATAGTTGTGACGAAGACAAATTCATTTGCAGCAGATAAGGAGACCAAAACTGCGACCACCAAGCCTGAGAAACCTGCAGTTTGACAGAGACGGCATAGTCAGGACTGGGAAAGGTTTCAACACAGCAAGGACAGGGACTCTTTTGCTCAGACACACTCTGACAAGCAATATGAAAAGTTTCTCAGTGCTTTCATTATTATAGAAACCAGGCTTTAAGCTTTACCCTGGGTGGAGATTTTAGTATTACAATAAAATTTCCCTCTTGGTCATTGGTGTATGCTCCCGTGGGGTAGCCTGTGGTACATTACTTCTAAAAAACAACTGTAAGATGATTCGTTAGAAGAACTTTACCTTGGGGCTCAGGATACTGAATGAAAGACAGTATCCATCCTGACTGGAAGTCAGCCCTATCCTCACTTCTCAGGCTGTCCCTTTGTTAACACCTGATGAGGCAATGCCCATTCCTGACAGGCAGGTTCTGCTTGGAGCCCAGAAGTGCAGAGGTGAGAGACTCTGGCCCTGGGTTTAAGCTTCCCCTCCCAGCAACCCAGGCCACGGCTTTACGCTACGGGTGCTATACCTGCACCCAGGGGCACCCCTTCATGGAGGGGTCTGAGGAGCTGATGCAAGCAGCCTTTACCTTTTAAAATGACATTCACACACAAACATGCAAATACATAATATTTCATCTGGGCAAACACTTCCCACGTCCCAGTTAAGAGGCCCAGTCCACACTCTTGTCAGGTTTTCTCTGAGAAATAAGTCTGGGAGCAAAGGCTCTAATCAAACACCACAGTCCCTCACCTCCCCTTGAGGTGCTGTGGCAGAACACTGTTCCTTTACTTGGGGGATTCCCAGCAAACTTCAAGGGCTCAAACAGGACTTCTAAAGTTAAACACAAATTCCAAATTATTTCAGTCAGAGACAGGAGCTTTGTCTTAAATATAAATAATTCTCAGAACCCTGAGTCCCAGGAGAGGGGAAGACAGGTATTCTAGGATGAGACCAAGTTAACAGGTT
Source organism: Glaucomys volans (assembly GCA_020662805.1). NCBI lineage: Eukaryota > Metazoa > Chordata > Mammalia > Rodentia > Sciuridae > Glaucomys > Glaucomys volans. Next base: position 54,706 of record JAJEJO010051138.1, on the reverse strand, counting down.
CTTCCCTGCTCTCAACCACCTGCTTTAGTGATTACAAATAGCACGTCCCGGTCCTTGGGAGAACTTGCAGGCCCAGGCATCATGGGGACTAAGCAAAGCGTAGATAGCAAGCAGTTCACCCTTTGCTGGTGTTGCTTAAATTACCACAAGCCACAGCACCCGCTTTTAACCTACAAACCTGTGCCCCACATCAAGAACCAAAAGTGCACATTTAATTCAGATATATGAAGTCACTAAACCATCACTTTTTCTTCCAATGTTCCTTCCACTCTTAACAAAGCACATGTGATACAGATCACAATAATCCAAATGACTCCCAGCCAGAAGATTATAAAAGAAACTCACAACAGCAGTTGGGGCTCAGTGTTTGCCCTGGATCATGCACAAGGCCCTGAGTTTTTGCTTGTGTTAGTCAGCTTTCATCATGATGAGAAATACCTGAAAAAAATCAACTTCAAAGAGGAAAGGTTTATTTTGGCTGATGGTATCAGAGGTTTCAGTCCTTGATTGGCTGGCTCCAAGACAGAAACATGGCATCAAAGGGAGGAAGAGGAAAGCTGCTCAGCTTCTGGCAGTTGAGAAGCAGAGAAAAAGAGGAAGGAGCCAGGGATAAGATTTAACTTTCAAAGACAAACCCCTAGTGACCTTCTTCCTCCAACTGGACTCCATTTGGCTATGAATTTTATCAGTGGATCAATCCATTGATGAGGTTATCATCCTCGTGATCCAATCACTTCCCAAAAGCCCCATCTCTGAACGCAGCCACATTGAACAACTCTTCAACACCAGCGTCATCATGGGAAAACTTCATATGCAAACTATAATAATATCAAATACTGCAAAAGGAAAAGGAATAAAGAAAGGAAAGGAGGCAGGCAGGCTGGCAGGTACACAAGCTAATAAAGAACTGAGGGAATAAAAACAGTTAATATACAAGACTATATAAAATATTTTTAAATGTTGTGCCAGTAATCGAAACTAGGGAAAACTCATGAAATGATGTACTGAGTCACTAAAGCTCCAAAATTTTCATGAGCAAGAAGGCTGTTCTTTGCTATGAGCAGACACACTTGAAAACAGGCTAAGATCCACAACATTCCCATGGAAGCTCTCATTTCCTGGGTCAGGGCAGAAGGAATAACACAGCAGATGAAGCCCTCCAAGAATGGAAATCGCACTGCAAACCCAACAGAAGATGATTTCCCTGCCCCTGAGGTCAAGGTTCCTGAAGAACAACAACCATCCTGTCCCCAGTAGCTGTAGGAAGGCAAATTCTGCAGTATCACCAGAGCTCAGTAGCCCCAGGATCTTGTGTCAGTTCCCTGGAGTAGAATCTGGTCTTTTCTATTTGGTCTTGGAAACTTGGTTGAGGAGCCTGGGGCTTCCCAAGGGAATTTGCAGAGAATTTACACAGACTGAATGATCTTCAAAGCTACTCCTAATCCATTCACCAGCTTGATATAAATCACTGGAATAACTGTAGAGTGTACCTCAACATAAGATATGCTCAATTCATTAATGCATAGTTTAACAAAAAGATAATGGAACCTATTTGGATTACCTTAAAGTCACAAACATTTAAATCACCCAATTGTACAGTTGTCAGGTCTTAGAACATCTGAGAAAGTTCCTCTCTGCTCACCTCAGCTGAACTGCCATTGAATTCCCAGTGGCATCTGGTCTTGTTTCCTGGTCCCTCAAGTTGTGCAGACACAATCACAATCACTATTGCTTTCTGGAAATCCACTTCAAATAATCACAAAGGGCTATCTTAATTGTGAGTGAGTATATTTTCTGACCAAATTCTTTTCAAAAGCAACCTATTCGTATTGGATATATGGTGTTTTTCTCTCAGCCAGATTATTTAACTAACCAAAAGGCCCCATTTCTACATGTAGCATAACAAAGTTTAGTCCTTCAAGTCAAAGAAAAATAAATTTGTTCTGAGTCAATTGCAATTTCATTCCCAATAATCACTACACCATGAAAAAGTACTTCTACCTTGAACAATTTTTTTTTTTTTTTTTTTTGTGGTATTGGGGATTGAACCCAGGGCCTGGTGCACGCGAAGCAAGCACTCTACCAACTGAGCTATATCCCCAGCCTGATTTTTCCTTTTATATCATGCTTTAAACTCGAATCTTCCATAAACACACATTAAAGATGCTGTAGAGAAAATTAAGGGGAAAGGCTCTGAAACACATACAATGCAAGTTGACGGAAGAAAAGAGTTCCAGCACTAGCGCTGTGGATTACATGTGGTGTCCCCCAAAAGCGCACATGTGAGACGATGTAAGGTGGTTTGGATGAGAAATGACTGTGTTATAGTCTTTACCTAATCGGTGAATTAATCCCTGATGGGATTAACTGAGTGGTAACTGGAGGCAGGTGGGTTGTGGCTGGAGGAAGTGGTTCATTGAAGGTGTGACGTTGGGGTATATATTTTGTATCTGGAGAATGGAGTCTCTCTCTCTCTCTCTGCTTCCTGATCACCATGTGAGCTGCGTCCCTCTGCCACACTCCTCCAGCATGATGTTCTGCCTCACCTCCAGCCCCTAGGCATGGATACTGTCTTCTATGGAATAAGATCTCCAAAACAGTGAGCCCTCCTCTACAATTAATTGTTCTGGTTGGGTCCTTTTAGTCACAGTGGCAAAAATAAACAAACAAACAAACTGACTAAAAGAACTGGCTAATCATATGATGAAATGTTTCACTCCAGCACAAGTGTGCTCCTTATTGTGGTAGTCAACAGCAGTTTTAGTAAAATATATGTTTTTAAATTCTTTCATTTCCATCCCCATGGTACATAAAGTAAAAGGTCCCCCAGAATAATTGTATGAGGTGTTCTTTGGAAAGTAAACTAATAAATTCTAAATATAACATAAAAAAAATCAAAGCTGTACCCTTCCCCAAAGAAAGTGTAAATTTGGGCATCCTTGGGAAATTAGTAGCAAGTGGAAAGCCTCAGTTGCACAATCTCTGAAAGTCATATTGAGATGTCCACATCCACAGGTTAATATTATCCATAAAATGATCACACCAGGCCAATGAATTATGGGTTTTATTATAAGTATGATATATTTTGTATTATTTTACAAAGAAAATGATAGTAAGAATGTTAATAAAAAGGAGAATATAAACTTACCAGGAGTCAGTTTGATTGGCAACCTATAGATAGAAATTATAAAACTGAACCAAAAAAGTTATTATGCCCAAGGAATATAAATCTATGTTAATTTATCAGTATTTATCACTGATTCTAATTTTTTAATTGAAACATATAATGCTAAATATCTGATTTATCTTTATTAAATGCCTTATTTTTTAAATTTTAGCACTAGACTGAACAAAAAATGATAGTAAACTCAAAGAGTTTATGAGATCAAAGTTGAAACTTACTGTTCATCAATGTGTACTACATTCCCATGGGTACATTACATGTAAAAAGAAACAAAAAAGGCCATTATATAACAATAAATATGTCATTTAACAAGAAGATGTAACAATTGTAAATAGTAATGCACCCAATAACAGGGCATCTAAATACATAAAGCAAATCCTAACAGAACTGGAAAAAGAAAGGAACAACAAAGCAGTAATAAGTAGGAGACTTTATGTCCCATTCTGAACAATGGATCTATCATCTAGACAGAAAATCTGGGAAAGAATACACTTTAAAAATAATGCATTCCGCAAACTCATACATTGCTGCTGGAGTTGCAAATTGGTGAAGCCACTCTAGAAAGCAGTATAGAGATTCCTAAGAAAACTTGGAATGGACCCACCATTTGACCCAGCTATCCCACTCCTCAGTTTATACCCAAAGGACTTAAAATCAGCACACTACAGTAAAGCAGTCACATCAATATTCATAGCTGCTCAATTCACAATAACTAGATTGTGGAACCAACCTAGATGCTTTCAATTCATGAATGGATCAAGAAACTGTGGTATATGGAATATCACTCAACCTTAAAGGAGAATAAAATTATGGCATTTGCTGGTAAATGGATGGAGTGGAGAATATCATGCTAATGGAAATAAGTCAAGTCCCAAAAACCAAAGGCCAAATGTTTTCTCTGATAAGAGGATGATACATAATGAGGGAGGAGGGTTCAGGGGGCAAGGGAAGAATGAAGGAACTTTGGATTGTGTAGAGGGAATGGGGCAGGAAGTGGATAGTGCACTGAGACCAATATTACTACCCTATATACACATATGATTACATGAATGGTGTGAATCTACAGAAATGAAAAGTTGTACCCATTTGTGTATAGTGAATCAAAATGCAGTCTGTAAAAATAAAAAGAAAATTAAAAAATACTGCATGCCAAATGGACCTAATGGACACATGCAGAATCTTTAATGTAGTAGCAATAGAACAGAAATCATTCCCAAAGCACATATGGAACATTCTCCATGACAGGTCAAATGTTAAACAAAAAAACATAAGTCTGAGCACATTCAGGAAGACTAAAATCATATTAAGTATATTTTCTGACCATAGTGGTATAAAACAAGAAATCAATAACAGGAAAATATTGAAAAATCCAAAATAAATGGAAATTAAACAACACTCTCCAGAACAACCCACGGATTGGAGAAGAATTTTTTTAAATTATATACATTATAGTTTTACATATATATAATGCATAATATATATACATCTTGAGAACAACCAATGGATCAAAGAATTTTTCAAAGTATATATATCTTGATAATATATAACATTATTATCAGGATTATATATAAGCTGGGCATAGTAGCACATTCCTGTAAAATCCCAGCAGTTCAGGAGGCTGAGGTAGGAGGATCTCAAGTTCAAAGCCAGCCTCAGCAAAAGTGAGGCACTAAGAAACTCTGTGAGATGCTGTCTCTAAATAAAATTTAAAAATAGGGCTGGGATGTGCCTCAGTGATCCAGTGCCCTGCATTCAATCCCCGGTACCAAATATATATTATCTATCTTGAGAAAAAATAACATAAAAGCACAGCAAAATAAAACTTACAGGATATGATAAAGGAAGTTCCAAGAACATTTACAACTAAAAAGATCTATATTAAGGAAAAAAAGCCCTCAAATTGGCAACTTAACTTTATAACTTAAAGAACAGGAAAAGAACAAGCTGAGTCCAAAAGTAATAGAAGGGAGAAAATAGAATAGAATAAATGAAAGACTAGAAAAACAATTAAGAAGATAAAAAAATGAGTTGGTTCTCTTCCAGAATTAAAAAAATTTGATAAGCTTTTAACAAGTCTAACAAAGAAAAAAAAAGAGAGAGGACTCAATGAAAATTGTAAAGGAAATTAGAAATTTACAATTTGCAGCAACATGGATGAATCTGAAGGGCATTTATCTAAGTGAAAAAATTAGACAGAGAATGGTAAATACCTTATGAACCCACTTATGGGTATAATCTAAAATAGTGAGTATCATAGAAAAGGAGAGCAGAATGGTGGTTGAGAGGGGCTGGGAAGTGGGAAAATGGGAATAATGTGCCCAAAAGGTATAAAATTTCAGTTAAAATATGAATAAGTTCTGGACACTGTGGTGACTACAGTTAACAATATCATATTGCATAGGTGAAATTTGCTTTTTTATAATTTTTATTAGTGCATTATAAGTATACATAACAATGGAATTCATTGTGATATGTTCATGAATGCATAAAGCAAATTGGTCTCCTTCAGAAAGATCTTAAATGTTCATACTAAACACAAAATAATGTAAACAATGCTAAGTAATAGAAGTGTTAACTAACTTGGCTGTAGTAATCATTTCACAGTGTATATGAATACCAGATCATTGCTTTGTAACCTAAATAAATAAATTTTTATTTTCAAATTATGCATCAATGAAGTCAAAGAGGGGAGAAAGAAAAAAGAGAAAAATGGACAAACAACATCATATAATTTTTATTAGTAAATAAACCCTTGGCAATCAGACAGAAATTAGGGAACAGACTCAAGTGCATTCTATGTGCACGAAATATAGGTCTTCAGCGTATTCTCTGTCACATGGAAAATGATCATTTCATGAATGAGCAAATAAATGAAAAAACAAATAAACGTGGACAGTTTTCTCAAAAGTAAAATAACCACATACCTAGAAGTCTAGGGAATCTCTTTCATATAAACAAGAACTTATCAGCTATCTCTAGAATAATGGACGTGAATCCAACAACATGTCCACGAAAAAGGGTTTGATTCATAAGTAGATCTTCATCATTTCACAAACTGATCTTTGAACATAAGCACAAATAATATCATTCCAGCCCCATTGTGTACGATAGTTTACTATAACACAATGCTCTTGGCCATGACTGGGCTCACTTGGATGCCAGAACCTGAAACAGAGAAAAAGGATGAGGTTATTCTTTCAACACTGCTTTTAAAAGGGTAAGAGACAGATATGGGGCCAGAGGCTGGGGTGGAACTTTGTGGAAGTCAGGGTCAGATATACCCAGATCAAACTTGCCCCACTTCTCATGCAGTTTCTCCTCCAACAATACCTTTGATATTCCTCTTGAAAACCTGCCCAGATGGCCTAATATTTTCTCATACTTTATTGCATCAAACATTTTACCTAAAGATATCCCAGAGGTTCTTCTCTACTTGAACATCCATAGGTCCTGTTGCCAGGTCCTGTCAATCATGTGACTTTCTTATATAATGAAGAGATGTCACCATGGTCCCATCTAGCAATATAGTTCTTTTTTATTCCAATTTTAACAGGAATGATTTTGGAGTCTAAAGACTAGCTAAATCTCTAGAGAGTCTACATATTTCTGTTTTCTTGGACAAATAAGTTCATTTCTTTGATTGTCAGTTTGTGCATCTAAAACCTGGACCAGAGTAACAGCACTATATATTTCCCAAGGAGGGTATAAGGATCAAAGGTGGAAGTATACTAAAGTGCTTTTTTTTTTTTTTTTTTGCTGGGAATTGAACCCAGGGCCTTGTGCTTGCAAGGAAAGCACTCTACCAACTGAACTATATCCCCAGCCCTGCTTAAATGTTTTTAAAGATGATATAAATGGTAGATATTATAGTGGTATTAGAAGTTAGGATATTTGCTTTTATGAGAAATATTAAATCATTATAATCTGTAATAATCTTAATAAACATGTATTTTATTAAGGAGATATAAATAGGTTAAAAAGCAAAGTATAATATAATACACCTGAATTTGGAACTATTGTTGGATGATTTTAGCTAAATTATACTCTCCAAACTCTATTTTCTCATTTCTATAGGAAATAATGTGTATCTTATGGGATTTTTTCATGATTAAGTGAGATAATAAAATAATTTGACCCAGTGGCCAACAGAATTTGATCTTCACATCTTAGGGCTGGAACACCCTAGACTCTATACATGATCAAGGACCCAAGATTCCTTTATCTAATTCTATACTCACTTGACACTTTGGTTGTATGGTGTCTGATCAACCCATTGCCAATGTCCCTGACCCTCTGGATCTGATAGTCCTACATAAAAAGCAGCCATTTTATCCATATTCCAGGTAATGAAATCCTAAAGAAAAAGAAAAAGAAAGAAGTCATATCTGTAGAGTACTCAAACTCAACTGTTTTATTTCATTTCTTATTAAATTAAGCTATATACAGTATGAATATATCACAACCAACTTTAACACTAATGAACAAATATATTCACCAGTGAATTGTTTTTATTTTGGTAGTTTTTAATTATTATTTTAATTGTACAGATTTATGGGGTAGAGTGTCATAATTTGATATATACATACTGTGTATAACAATCAAATCTGGGTAGTTAACATTTCCATCGTCCTTATATTTTTAAAACTTCTTTTTAAAAAAAATAGCTTTACTATATAACAACAATGAATTTTCTGAAAAAGAAATAAAGAAAAATATTCCATTCACAATAGCCTTAAAAAACACCAAGGTATAAATCTAACCATGGAGGTAAGAGACCTCTGTAATGAAACCTAAGAGCATTGAAGACACTGAAGAAGACCTCAGAAGATGGAAAGACCTCTCATGTTCATGGATAAGATGAACTAATATTGTCAAAATGGCCATACTACCAAAAGCAATATACAAATTCAAGGCAATCCCCATCAAAATACTAGTGACATATTTCACAGAACTAGGAAAAATCAGTCCTAGAATTTATTTGGAAGAATGAAAGACCCAGAATAGCCAAAGCAACAATAAGTCAAAAAATAATAATAATAATGAGCAGACACTTCACAGAAGATTTGCAAGCAATCAACAGATATTTGAAAAAATGTCAACATCTCTATTAATAAGAGAAATGCAAATCAAAACTACTCTAAGATTTCATCTCACCCCAATTAGAATATCTATTATCAAAAATACAAGCAACAATAGGTGTTGGCGAGGATCTGGGGATACATTGCTGATGGGGTTGAAAATTGGTGCCACCACTCTGGAAAGCAGTATGGAGATTCCGTAGAAAACTTGGAATGAAACCACCATTTAACCCAGCTATCCCACTCCTTGGCCTGTACCCAAAGGATTTAAAATCAGCATACTACAGTGACACAGCTACATCAATGTTTATAGCAGCTTAATTCACAAGGTTGGGACCAACCTAGATGTCCTTCAATAGATGAATGGATAAATGGATAAAGAAACTATGGTATATATGCACAATGGAATATTATTCAACCATAAAGAAGAATAAAATCACGGCATTTGCAGGTAAATGGATGGAGCTAGAGAATATCATGCTAAGTGAAATAAGCCAATCCCCAAAAACCAAAGGCCAAATGATTTCTCTGATAAGTGGATGATGATACATAATGGGAGAGGGGGAGGCAAGAATGGAGGAAGGATAGATTATATAGAGGAAAATGAGGGGTGTGGGGGAGGAAAGATAATAGAATGAGGCAAACATCATTACCTTTTGTACATGTATGATTACACAAATGGTGTAACCCTACTTCATGTACAACCAGAGAAAGAAAAGTTGTACTCCATTTGTGTACAATGAATCAAAATTTTAAAAATAATGATGGATTATTCACTAGTGATGATGGATTATTCACCTGACTTCACACTATGCACAGCTATATTAACAGAAACCACATAAAAACTAGCACATAGACCAATGGTACAGAATATAAGACACAGAGGAAAATCCCACACACCTACAGTCATTTGAGCCTTGACAAAGTGCTCAAAACATACACTTAAGAAGCCTTTTCAACAAATGGTGCTGGGATAACTGGTTTTCCTTATGTGGAGGAATAAAACTAGACCCTTATCTCTCATTCTGCACAAATATCAACTCAAAATGGATCAAATACCTATAAACTAGAACAGAAACTATGTGACTCCTAAAAGAAAGCATAGGGTCAACACTCCGGCACATAGGCACAGGCAACAACTTCCACAATAGGCCTCCTAAGGCTCAGAAAATAAAGAGGTAGTAAGTGTGATGATGTCAGATGAATAACCTTCTGCACAGCAAAGGAAACAACTAGGAATGTAGACAGAGAACCTACAGAATGGGAGAAAATCTTTGCTAGTTACTCTTCTGACAGAGGATTAATATATAGAATATATAAAGAGCTCAACAAACTTTACACCAAAAAAGCAAACAACTCAGTTATTTGCAAATATATGGAAAAATGTTTCACGTCATTAGCAATTAGTGAAACAAAAATGGAATCTACACTGAGATTTGATCTCACACCAGTCAGAATGCCAGCTATCAAGAATACAAATAACAATAAATTCTGAAGAGGATGTGGAGAAAAAGGAACACTTCACACTGTTGGCAGGATTGTAAATTAGCACAATCACTATGGAAATCACTACAGAGACTCCTCAAAAGACTAGGTATGAAACTGCCCTATGAGCCAGCTCTACCCCTTCTGGGCCTTTATCCTAAGGGATCAATCATCATACTACAGGGATACATGGATACCCATGTTCACGGCAGCACAATTCACAATAGCCCAACTCTGAAAACAGACGGCCTAGGTGTCTGTCCATCAATAGACAAATGGATGAAAGAAAATGTGATATGTATGCACAATGGAGTTTAATTCAGCCATAAAGAAATATTACATTATGTCATTTTCAGGAAAATGGATGAAACTAAGACCATTATGTTAAGCAAAATAAGTCAAACCCAGATGGTCAAGGGACACATGTTTTCTCTCATATGTAGAAACTAGAGAGGAAAAAGGAAACAAAGGTGGGGGAGAATCTCATGGAAATCAAAGGGAGGTCACTAGAGGATAGGATCCAGGGATGAGGAGTGAGGAAGGAGGAGGGAAGTGCTGGGGGATGATATTGACCAAATTATATTGTTATTTTGTGTGTATGTACAAATATGTAACAACAAATTCTATCGCTATGTATAACTGCAATGGATCATTTTTTGAATGGCAAAATCTTTTGATTAAAACATAAATATTATACATATTAAAGGTTATAGTGTGATGTTTCAACTGAGTTCTTTATGTAGAAATGAGGGAAAAAGAAGATTCAGGAATAGCCAGATGGGGCTCCCAGAAGTGCAGATTTTCTCAGCTGAGCAGGGCAGGATCATATTTTCATTAAATATGAAAGCAATTCCTATCTGCAATCATAATGAATTCCCATCTCAGACTCTCTTTCCCATTTTTCATCACCATGAGAGCATTCTCCAAAGTTGTGCACAAGAAAATTCTTACAAATTTAATTATTTTTTTCTTTTATAACTTCACAGATTCTTAAATTTTATTCCTAATTGCTGATTGTGACTCTTGATTTCACCTAATTTCCCTATTCAAATTAATACCCATCTCTGTTAATAATTTATAAAACATTTACATATTGAAAGAACAAGGTGCTATTTTCATCCTCCCACCAAAGCCAAGGTTTATTATTATTATTTTTAATGCCACAATTTCTTTGGGAGTAGAATAGTTACACTGAAGAAGATGGAATGTGAAGGCTGAGGGAGGGGAGCCCCTCCTATCTGTCTTACTGAAAGTCCCCTGTGACAGCATCAATATCCCCTCTTGGCAAAGAGATGCACAAAAATCAGACAGGCTCATGCCTCCATTGTCTCTTAGAAAGTACCTGCTCTTCCTTGCTGTTGATCACCACCAGATGAGCCTCCATTCTAGAGCAGTTCTCCTGACTCTCATTCCAAGATTTTGCATAAGTAGAAATAAAGTAGCAGCTGGAACTAAATGACTTCCAGTTCTTTGGGCAACAGCTCCAAACTTTTCCTTTATTGGGAAGAAGGTCATATAAATGCAATGTAAGACAATCTCTTTTTACATTGTGTATATTATTAAAATTAAGGGCCAATGGAGGTCTCATGAACACTGTAACTCCCATCTTCTGATGTAACAAAGAGCCCTCTCCCCTTGGGTATCAAGGAGCCAAGTCTGCATCTACCCAGGAGTGACTGTCACGGTCCCTTTCTCCTGCTGAAGTGGTATCAGGAAAAACCAGCTAAAACAGAATATGTAAATAAGCCCCTGACTCTGAAAATTCAATACAAAATATCAAAGGTTCAGCAAAAGATAACACATGACATCAAAAACCAGGAAGTTCTCAAATTTAATAAAAACTGATCAACTGATGTCAAAAATCATAACGAGAATGTTAGAAAATGTTAGAATTACATGACAAAGATTTTAAAGCAGCCATAATAAAAATGCTTTAACAAGAAGGGGCAAACATTCATCAAAGTAAAAAAAAAATAAGCTCAGCAAACAGAAGATGTAAAGAAGAAACAAAAATTTTATCATTGAAAAATATAATCACATCTTAAAAGGTCAGCATTTGGGCTTAACATCAGAATGGAGGGAACAGAGAAATTGGTGACGTGGGAGGGAAAAAACAAATTTTCCAACCAAACACCAGAAAATAATAAAAACAAACAAACAGTTTCATTTACCATGATTTCAACGTGAATATACCAAACAACAAGCTTGAAAAGTATGTAAAGTAAAAATTTACACAAGTGGAAATAGAAGTTGAAAATAGATTAAGAAAATTCAAGAAAATCAACAAGAAAATTAGAAAACCTGTTGAAGAACAAAAATGTCATCACACTACAGAATCCAGTCAAAATTCTTAGAAGAGTCCACTCACTAACAGACTATCCATTCTTTACAAGTACCCATGGAACCTATTTTAAGATGGACTACATTCTGAGATACAAAACATATTTCAAGATATTTAAAATCATATAGAATGTTCTCCAAAACAATACAAGCAAACGAGGAATCAATGAAAGAAAGAAAACAGGAAAATCTCCAAACACTTGAAACGAAATAATACATATTAAAGAATCCATGGGTTGAAAAAATGTCAAAGGTAACTTTAAAAAATACATTGAATAACTGAAAAGAAAAATACAACATATCAAAATTTCTAGGATATTATTCTTCAATAAAAGGAATCAGGGCTCCTCAGAGTAATAGTTCTAGATAAGGACAGGAAATAGACAACATGACTCTGGAGCATTTTGTAGTTACATAGAAAGTAAAATACAACAACAAAACAATAAAACACATTGATGGCAATATATCAAAGGTAACAAGAGCCAACAGAAAGATCACCCAATAGTCAAAGTTAGAATAACAAATAAGTGAAGTGATTTTGGATTATAATCTGAAATATAAAATAAATAGACATGAGTACATGCAGACGTAAATAAATGAGGAAATTAATAAATGGGATAGAAGAGAAATGCACAAGAATTTCAAATATATTATATAGATACTTCTTGATGGTTCATTTTATATGCTATTTTGATCAAGTATTCTGGGTATTGCTTCAAGGATATTTTTGGATGATAATTAAATTTTAATTGGTGAGCCTTGAGTAAAGAAGATTGATTTCCAAATGTGAGTAGATCGCATCCTATCAGCTGAAGATCTTAATAAGACAAAAGAATGTCCTCCCTAAGCAAGAGAGAATTCTGCAGCAAACTGCTTTTAGACTTCATCTGCAACATTCGCACTTCTTGTCCTGCAGACTGCCATTGACCTCTAACTGCCACTTTTCCTGAGTCTCCACCCTGCTGTTTATCCAGATAAAATTTTGGACTTTTCAAGCCTCCACAATTGCATGAGCCAAATCAAACTAAATTGTCATATTCACATTGCTTCTGTTCCTCTGGACAACTCTGACTAACGTACTCCATCCTAAGGGACAGGAATAGCTCCTCAATCCTAAAGAATGAGCTATGCATAGTAACTTCCTAACAAACAGTACAGTGTGGGGATGGGAGAGGGAAAAGTAGCTGTACAATGGAGGAACCTGACAAACACTACTTTGCTGGGTGGTCTAGCTCAGCATTGATTATTAAAAATCATTTTGATAATATATATTCTTGAAATTATGTGACAAAAATAGCATTTTAAATCTATGACCTCCATCTTCCAAACAAATAACCCCAATCTAATCATTAGAAAAACTTCAACTTTTAATAGAGGGACAACCTGCAACATATAGAACAATATTCCCCAAAATTGTCATTGTCACCAAAAACACAGAAGGTCTGAAAAACTATCACAGCAAACAAGACACATGACAACTAAATGTAATATCACAGATTGCATGGGACTCTAGTACGGAAAAGGAACAATAGTTGAAAACAGAAAAAAATCAAGAACTGTGGGCTAGGGAGGTGGCTCAGTGATAGAGACTTGCCTAGCATGTGTGAAACCCTGGGTTCAATTCCCAGTACTAAAAACATTGCAAATTTATTTGGTGATAATATATCACCATTGGTTCATTATTTGTAGCAAATACTCTCATTTATGTAAGATATTGATAATACTGGAAGCTGTGTGTTCAGGATGGAGTTAAAACTGGATCTTTCAGTATTATATGCTCATGTTTCTGCAAATGGAAAAATATTCTTTAAATAGCATATATTAATATATAAACAATTCACTTTCACAATAATAGCCATAATTATTATTTTCATCAAATGCTTTTAACTGACATGTGAGAAAAGGAGCTGCATTGCACAGAAACTTCAGAAAGAAGTACTGGCTGAAGAAATCCAATAGCAATATATCCTTTTTCACACAATCAAGCTTCACATGGACAAATTTAAATATGCATATAAGAATTTTACATCCTATGAAATTGTACACTTGTAGCTTAGACTGATCATGAGACTCCTTCCTAGTGTGATCTACCTGGAAATCATAATGCTGATTTGGGATCCTTACATACTACAGTCAGCAAGTGAATTCTAGGCACATCCAGTTTTACCTTCCATGGTGGAATTGTTTCTTACACACTCCAAATTTGTGTGAATCGTTTCTTTTATAGAACTTTTATAGTTTTTTTCTTCGAGCTGCTGAAAATTTTTTTGAAAGAAAACTGGAAAATAGAATAAAAACCAATCATTTTTCTAGCATTGGGTCATTGCTCTTCACAGTTGCTTTCTTGCATTCTGCACAGAAACAAAATCTACAGATCTCCCATTGGACAGAGCCTGACAGGACAAGTTTCCTCAGGACCCCACAGTCAATGGAATCCTAATCCTACTGCCTTTAAAATATTAGGTCTCTCCAGGAATTCCTAAAAGAAGAAGAGTTGAAAGAGGACATGATGGTTCTATCACAATGGGATCTAAAGGAACTTATCTATATATTCTTTCCATACTTAACCTAAGATGCAAAAAAAAAAAAGGGGCTAAATATTGTGGGAAAGGAGTGGAGGTTATTTAAGGAAGTACACCACCTAGGATTTGGGGGAAGGAAGAATTTGTTAATTTTAAGCAATTCTGGATTATCTTAAAAAACAGAAAGAATGTTTTTTAAAAACCCCAAAATTGGGTTGGGGATGTGGCTCAGTGGTTTAGTGCTTGCCTGGGATGCATGAGACCCTTGGTTCAAATCCCCCAGCATCAAAAAGATAAATAAAAATAAAAACCACAAAATTGATCAAGAGGACATTTTTCTTCATCTCTTTTGTCATTTAACTCTCTTCATTGCCACTGACTCTAACTCCTCAGTGCACCATGTCTGTAATTTAGAAATAACTCACCCCTCCCTCTGGAAATTGAATTGTCTGGGCTGCAGTTGTATCTCAGTGTTACAGCACTTGTCTAGCATATGCAAGCCCTGGGTTTAATACTCAATCCTGCAAGAACTTAAATTTCCTCTTTCTCCTTAGATTCCTATTTCTTCCTTGACCCACCTCATTCAGGTGTTGGCTTCCACCATTTCATTGAAACCATTCTTGAAATGGATCGTCAATATCCAAGAACCATTTATTAGTTATCTTCTAATGGCCTTTTGCAATTGTTCACCTCAGTCTTCCTCCTTAGCTCTGTCCTATTCCTGCCTCCCCTTTCTTACTGCTGCTTCTTATCCTCTTCCATAAGCTCTCTTCCTCCATTCAACTTTTTTAAAATGTAGCATTTCCAAGAGTTCTAGCCTAATCCCTACTTCTGGTTTAAAGTCCTCTTCTGGAGTAATATCATATATTCCCATGCTGGGACTTGCTGTCATTATGTGAATGATTTCCAAAGCTCCAGACCTTCTCCTGAAATCCAGACAAATATCCCTCCCACTGGACATGTACATTTGTGGTTTAACACATTGTTCCCAAAACAATAATCATTTTTCAAAACAAACCTGCTACTCATCCTATATTGCCTACCTCTTTGAATGACTTCTTTACTGCTGAGTTTAAAAAGCCAGAATATCATATTCACACTTCACTTCTCTGGGATCTTTAATCCCAAATATTCATCAAACCTTGGCCTCCCTGATTATACCTTCTTTACCATTCATGTCTTTTCTTTCTTCACTAACACTATTCTTAAATGAGGCTCTCAATGGTTTTCAATGGGATTATGAATTATCCTCCGTTTGGTGCATTACAATTATACATAATAATAGAACGCACTGTTACATAGTCATACATATACATACCATTATTTGGTCAATTTCATTCCCCAGTACTTCCCCATTCTCTCCCCTCTTCCTCCACTCAGGTCCCCTTCCTCTACTCAACTACTCCTCCCTCAATTTTCATGAGACCTCACCCATTTATATCTTTTTGCTCCCAAATTATCATATATGTGAGAAGACATAACAACCAGTGGTTTTCTGAATCTGGTTTATCTCACTTAACACATTTCTGTCTGCCTCTGTCCATTTTCTAGAAAATAACACCCCTCCTTATCTTCAAGTTTGCCCTCCTAAATCCATTTTCACACCTCAGTAAAAGCATACCTCCATAAGTGATATTTGATTATATCACTTCCCTGCCCAAAATTCTGCGATGATTCTAAGGACTGACAGTGCAAAGATCGCCCCAATGTTCTACCCTCCTTGTATTTATACCCCTTTGCAGTATGATTTTCCATGTTCTCTAATCAAGAAGTAGGGTCTGTTTCTTCACCACTAGAATATGAACTACCTTTAAGATTCCATTTGGCCAAATGAAAGTGCAAAAACAAAAAGGCCAGTTCCATATTGAAACTTCAATGTGTTTGGTTTCCTTTCACCCTCCATCTTGGAAGTCTGCATGTGGCCGTGTGAACAAACCCAGGCTAGCCTGATTAATAATAACAGAAATGTGGTGAAGTTGCCCCCTTAATTCCAGCTTACATCCTCTTCCTCAGAAGCCAAGTTGCCTGTGATTGGTCCCTAACAGCACATGCCTGAGTGACTTCATCTAGGACCAAAGGAAACTCCCAAATGAATCCAGTCTAAATTACCAAGCCACAGATCCATGCCTAAATAAATAACTGTTTCAATCCACTGTTTTAGACATGTTTATTAAGTAGCAAAGGATATTTTATAAAACAACCTTTAAGAAAAAATCAATTTTTTTAACAATGGTACATGATATTCTTCATGATCTGAGTTTTGCTTATGTCTGCCAACTACAACTTCATTTCATAGTTTTTCACATAGTACTATATGTTCCAATCATGCATGTTTATATTTTCCCAAATTCCTCCATGCTGTAATATATCTCTGTCATTTTTGGTACACACAGTTGTAGATGACTCCTGCAGGAAATCTATCTCAGCCTCCTGTTCTCACATCTTACCTGAACAACACTTTCCATCTAATGTTGTAAACACCAGTTATTTTGACTATTTTCTTAATACCTTGGGACCAGTAGCTTTGGTTATTTCTTGATTCTCTAACACGTACCTACCAAACAATATGTATAGTCATTGTTACTTATCAAATGACCAAATTAATGACTAAAATGTCTACCCTAAAATATGCTGAGTTTTATGACTTAAAAACCTGATAAACTCTGAAATACAAGATATGTATGAATACACATATTTGTTAGATTGAGTTCTCCTGAGATCTTACAATGGACCATATGGAAATTATTCCAAGGAAATTCACTGGGGAACTCTTCCTGGAATGTTGCTTTCCATCTCCTTAGTATCCACCAGCTCACACACAAAAAAATAAGTATCTGTGAAGTCAAATAAAACTAGGCTTATAAAGGCTATTAAGGAAATATAGATGTGTCCTCACACAAAATCTAATATGGAAATGATGACCCTTAGATTTAATTCTGTAACACGAACCCATACATACATACCTACTTTTCAAATTTTCTCAATGATGATAAATTCCATTATTTTGCAAAAGCAAAATTCCCTATGAATTCTTAGGAACTCTATCCAGCACCCCACCTCAAGAGAAATTTTGTTTATCAAATGTCTGTATCATTGGAAATGTTAGTTTCTAATGGATCACTTCTACTCATGAAAGGCAGGCATTGCTAACTGACTCAGTTGGCATACTTACTGATAAAAGAGACAGACAGTAAGATTTCCTTCAACAAGAAAAGTATCAGCAGCAAGGTAAGAAGAAACTTGGAAAAGCCAAAATTACTCTTGTGAAGAATGATGTTTTCTTTGGGATCTGAAGGATAAACCAAATTAGATTCATCAGTAATAAATTCTACCCTTGTTTCCAGTTCCTCCTCTATGTGATTTGGATTTTTGTCACTGTGACCAAAATACCTGGCAAGAACAGCTTAGAGTAGAAAAAGTTTACTTTGGGTTCATGGTTTTAGAGGTCTCAGTCCATGGTCAGTCTTCTTGATTGCTCTGGGCCCGAGTTGATACAAAACATCATGAAAGAATGGTGTAGTGGAGGAATGCTGTTCTGCTCAAGATAGCCAGGAAGCAGAAAGAGCAAGTAAGAAACCAGGGAAAAAATATAATCCACCAAATAGTGATATTGATCAAATTATATTTTTATATCATGTACATTTACCAATATGAAAGAGTGAGTCCTGCTATTGTGTATAATTATAATTGACCCACAAAAACATATGATCTAAGGCCATGCAACTGTGACTTAATTTCTTCAACTACACCCCACCTGATTACCAACCAATAATCCATTCTAATTATTAATCTATCAAATATAGTAATTAATCCACTGATTAGGTTATGTTTCTCACAACTATTTAATCTCTGAACATCCCTGAATTGCCACATGAACTATTTAGGAAACATCATATTCAAACCATAACATTCTGTTCCTGATCCCCAAAAGTTCATGTCCATCACATAATGGAAAAAAAAAATTAGTCACTCTTCAATGGTCACCATAGTTTTCAAAGTTTCAATATTTCCCAATAGACCAAGTCCAAAATCTCCTCTGAGAATCAAGACAAACTCTTTATTGTCAACTCCTATAAAAATCAAATGTAATTACATTTTCCCAATATTCCATGGTGTGGACTAACCATTTTCATTCAGAAAAGGAGGAATATAGAAGGAAGGGATGGAACCAAAACAACCAAAACTTGGTCAGGCAGATAATATTTTCTGTAATTCCTTGTCCAGCATCTGTGGAATATTGTGGTGAGATGTAATCTTCAAAGGGCTTGTGAGGCCTCACTGCTGTGGCCTTGCTGTTCACAGTCCACATGGTGTCTTCCTGAGGTTGGTTCTGTCTACAGTCAACAACTTTCCTCAGCAGTCATTCCACATAACTGGCATATCTTGATCCCCAGGGGGGATCTCCATTCCAGCTTCAGCTTCACCTTCACAGCTTCATGCATCCCATTCAAGGGAATCCTGCAGGGATTCCAACACTGCTACACTTTGCCTGAACACTCAGGTCTTACTTTGAAATCTCAGTGAAAGCATTCATGACGCCCTGGCTGTCATTAGCTGAAGAGCTCTCCTCTGCCATGCCCTTCCACCATGATTTTCAGGTCCAGAGTGAGGGAGATGACTCACCATAGACTGGCCTCTGAAATACTGACACCCAAATAAACTTCCTCCTCTAAGTGGTTCTTATCAGGTGTTTTGGTCACAGGGACAAAAAAGCTGACACCCTCCTCTTCTACTTTTCAATTTTCTTCCAAAAAGCACAATCACTAATAATATGAATATTTGAAAGAATATGAAAACTGGAATAAGAAAAAATAAATGGTATGTATTATAAAAACTTTATAAAATACACAAGAGCACAAATTTCTCACATTGAGATTAACTTGTTAATATTTTGGCACAAATCCTTTCAGCAATTTTTGAGCTGTGTACAACATAATATGCACATTTTTCCATTGGATTAACACAAATAGTTGCTGATTTCTGATTTACTATTTTCTCTTATACTGTATCATGAACATTTTTTCACCATAATTTTGATTAATATTTTTATTAAGGTGGTTTATTAATTCATAACATATTTAAATAATATTTCAGATTGTGTCCAACTTAAAATATGTAATAGCAGATAAAACTTTATAATCATATTTCATATTTTTTGAATAAAGTCAGCCTTTTAGTCACTATCTCATGGTTAGAAACCATTTTCTGCACTGGGAGTATAGTTTCATGCTACAGCAATTTTGCCTAGAATATACAAAACCCTGCGATTGGTCACTATCAAGGGTGAGGAGGTCAGTGGAGACACATACCATCAAAATAATTTTCTTAAAATTATGCATATTGTCATGGTGAGGGGAAAAACAGTATTATATTATTTCAGTTCTGGAAATATAGATACACACATTTTTATATGTTTATATGTGGAAGGATATAAAATAAAATTCAAAGTCTGATTTTCTGTAAATCATAGTAGTAAAGAAACTATTATGGATTTTTTATTTCCCACTTTGGAATTCTACAATCCTTCAATTCCTGTCAACAGGCAGCACAATCCTCAGAGGCTCCTGGGTTTCCCACACATGACCATGTCAGAGAAACAGCAGCTAACATTACCTCTGCCCTGTTTATTAATTCTCTCTTCATCCTTCACACATAATTAAACCATGACCACTGGAAAATGATATTTTACCTGCAGGAAAATTTGAGTTGGTACCTGAGGACTTCAGTTCATTTTCGAAACTCACTTCAGCATAATCCTTTCGCAAAGCCATCTTGAGACGAAATCTGTTTTGTTTTTTTCAGAAATCCCATGCCATCTTTTCCTTAAAACATATTACAAAAGATATTTCAGTCTGAGGGTAAATTACTCTATCACTTAACTAGATGAGAGCAGAAATAATAAATAGGCACTGACCCCTGAGAGTGAAATCAAGTGAAGCCACTGGGCCACAGACAGAGGTCCAATCTTCACCACAAGCAGAATGAGACACAGCCTTCGCAGTAAATATAGCTAAACAGATGCAATGAAAGTGAGAACTTAAGAGAAATAGGAAGGAAAGGAAAAGAGAAATCAAGCAATTAGAGAAGTCTTTCCTAAGAACTTCAGTATATGAACTTACCAATAAAACTGAAATTTCTCTCTTTTCACATGCAGCGAAACTTATTAGCCAACCGACCTGAGCAAACACTGTTCATATTGCATTCACGTCATCATGTCGGACTGACCAGGCAGCTCTTTTGCACCATATTCTAAGTTGACCACTGACACAAATTTCAGCCTCCCTGTGTTCAGAATTAGTTTCCTTCAGCATGGTGGGGAAGGAAAAGTTTAAATCTTATTCCTTCTGAAGGTGCTCCTCTGTGCTCTTTGCTTTTCCCTGCTGTTCAGAATCAACTCCATCATGAACCTTCATTAATTTTGCTAATGCTCACCTCCAGAACTCCTGAAAGCCATAATACAAGAGTAGGCCATCTTTTATTCTACACTTATCTCTACCTTTACTCCACACATCACCTCAACAAACAGTTCTGGAAGGTATATATAACTATACTTAACAGTTGGGAAAATTAAATGGAATCACATGTAGAGGAGGATGAGCTTAAATTGAGGGCCAACTCTATTTTTTTTTCCAAAGGCCATAATGAGAACAGTCCAAAAACTCAATCTTTCCTGTATGATCCTTCCACAGGGCTGCTCTCAGCTCAGGCCAAGGTTCTTTGCCTCAAATCTATCCAAATTATTTCCCTTCTTTTAATCACTCCTACCTAACTCTTTTTCTCTTTTATCTATCTTCCTCCTTCAACATCTCTCCTTCTCTCTCATCTCTGTGTTTGTTTCCATTGTATTTCTACATTTATCTTTATATCAAAATATGCTAGAAACCATAAGTTCACAAGTAATGCCCCCAATTCTAATTCAATGTCTCAGATTTCATTTTCATTTCCTCGATTTCCACATTTCTTTCACCCATCAGTGACAGAAAGTAATTGTGTTCATTATCATTAACTTTTCAATTACTTTTTGACTTTATTTGATTTTACTCTGGATGTTACCAATCTCTTATCATGTGATATCCTTCCCTAAGACACTCTTTTCTACCTGATATATCCCTTCCTCCTTAATCCAATCCCCTGTAACCTGCACCAAAGCCCCCTTCATTCTAATTGAGTGTTTGCACACAGGGCCAACTAACCTCACTCCTGCAAATGGACATTCTCCTCACCTTGATGAAGTTTTGACACCCTGTGCTAAGCTACCTCTCAAATGTGCAACATACATGAGAACAATACTCAGTGTCTAACAAGATACTATTCACCTGGACATTCTAGTCCAGGACCATTGACATTGTTCCCTTAATTTGACTGCTTTCTTGGGAATAGAGAGGGGTATTTCAAGGACATAGTGTATGACTGTTCTACTTTTCTTTAAGGATGACACAGATCAGATTCTTAAGGCTTATTCCTAGCCACCCTGGCCTGCCTGAACTCTAGCAGCCTACACAGGGTTATTCCCATGGAAAGAAGTCCTTTCCATGTGCGGATCAGTTTCCCCATTCTGGGCTATGCTGGCTGCCACAGGGAGAGCCTCCTTATCCACCTCAGCCTCTGAATTCCACACTATGTCCGTCTTCTGCATAGATACTTCCTCATCCTTCTTGGACTTGGATGTTCCCCATACCAGGGCCTCCACTGCTAGCAAAAAATGCCTTCTTGAAACAATCAAGAGCATGTACAGAGAGCCTACAGATTGGGAGAAAATCTTCACCATCAGTACCTCAGATAAGGCATTAATTTCCAGGATATACAAAGAACTCAAAAAACTACTGAGAAAAACAAATAGCCCAATTAATAAAGGGGCAGAGGAACCGAACAAACACTTCATGAACAAAATACAAATGGTCAAAAAAATGTGAAAAAAAGTTCAACATCTCTAGCAATTAGAGAAATGCAAATTAAAATAACACTGAGATTCCATGTCACTCCAGTGAGAATTGCAGTAAGAAAGTATACAAGTAACAGTAAATTTGGCACAGATGTGGGGAGAAAGACCCTCTCATATACTGCTAGTGGGACTGCAAATTGGTGCAACCACTCTGAAAAGTGGTATGGAGATTACTTCAAAAACTTGGAATGGAACCATCATTTGACCCAGTTATCCCACTTTTCAGTCTATACCCAAAGGACTTAAAAACAATACTACAGTGACACAGCCACATCCACGTTTATAGCAGCTCAACTCACAATAGCCAAGTTATGGAAACAAACTAGTTGTCCTTCAACAAATAAAAAATAAAGAAAATGTGGTTCATATACACAATAGAATGTTACTCAGCCATCAAGAAGAATGAAATTATGGTATTTGCCAGTAAATATATAGAATTGTAGAATATCATGCTAAGTGAAATAAGTCAATCACAAAAACTGAGGGCCAAATAGTCTCTCTAATTTGTGGATGCTAACCCAAAACAAGGGAGGCTAGAGAGGGGAATATTAGAAATAGATTGGACTAGACAAAGGGAAATGAAGGGAAGGGAGGGAGTGAATAGGAAAGACAGCAGAATTAATTGGTCATAACTTTTCTAGCCTTGTATTTGTACACAACCAGGGTAACTCCACATGATGTACAATCAAAAGAGTGGGAACCTAAATAGAATAAGTTATAATTTATGTGTGTACATTCTGCCTAAATATATCTACATTCTACTGTCATGTATAACAAAAATTAAAAATAAGAAATAACAAAAAAATTTTGGGAAAATAATGCCTTATTAAACTTGCTTTTGGGCTGGTGATATAGCTCAGTTGGTAGAGTGTTTGCCTAGCAAGCACTAAGG
>JAJEJO010051138.1:0-25793 GCA_020662805.1 Glaucomys volans | reverse complement strand
GGGATAAGTACAGTTAACAGCAATGAACTGAGTATTTTCAAATAGCTGATAGAGAGAACTTTGAATGCTCCAAACCCCAAAGGATAAATGTTTGAGTTGATGCATATGCTGATGCACTATTCTGATGTGATCCTTGCACATTATATGCATTTATTGAATTATCACACTTTACCCCATAAAACTTTAAAAATAATGCATTCCACAAACTCATACATTGCTGGTGGCATTGCAAATTGGTATAGCCACTCTGGAAAGCAGTATGGAGATTCCTCAGAAAACTTGGAATGGACCCACCACCATTTGACCCAGCCATCCCACTCCTCAGTTTATACCCAAAGGACTTAAAATCAGCGTACTACAGTAAAGCAGCTACATCAATGTCCATAGCAACTCAAATCACAATAGCTAGATTGAGAAACCAAACTAGAAGCCCTTCAACAGATGAATAAAGAAACTGTGATATACACACATAGTGGAATATTATTCAGTCATAAAGAAGAATAAAAGTATGGCATTTGCAGATAAATAGATGGAATTGGAGAATATCATGCTAAGCGAAATAAGCCAAGCCCCAAAATCCAAAGGCCAAGTGTTATCTCTGATAATTGGATGATGATGATACATAATGGGGGTGGCGGGTGGGGAGTGAGAAAAGAATTTAAGAAATTTAGATTACATAGAGGGAAATGAGAGGGAGGAGGGGGTGAAGGTATGAAAGATAGGGCAATGAGACAGACATCATTACCTTATGTACGTGTATGATCACACAAATTGTATGAATCTACATTGTGCATAACCATAGAAATGAAAAGTTGTACTCCATTTGTGTACAACGAATCAAAATGCAGTCTGTAAAAATAAAAAATAATAATAATAAAAAAAGAAAAAAAAACAATGATTCTCTGATGGTCAAGAAGACAATAAAAAGCAGGTGACTCTCAAAAAAATAAATAAATAAAAAAGATACTAAAAGCAAAACAAACAAAAATAAACTGTTCTTGTTCAGTGTTTTGGTCATGGCAGTGAAAAAGCTGACTAGCAGATGTTGTTCATAAGAAGTGTTCTCCATAGCTGTTTTCATAAAACATGTATTAAATTAGATATAAATATCTAAACGCCTTTAAAAATGTTGAAATATTGAAATACCATAAATGAAGTTTATTACCATTATTGCCCAAATATGTTTTAATTATTAAAACTTGTTCACAATACCAGTTATTCCTATCCATCATTCCCTTTTATTTCAGTTTCTCATGTACCACACATTACTGGGAGTCAGAAGGAGGAAAGAAATTCAGTTCCCCTTGTAAGGCCTAATAGACACACATGTAAATAAATAATTCCAGTCCAGTGGGAGAGGCACAACTTCATCTGCTGTGGAAGCAGCTGGGGCAAAATAAAAAGAGAAGGAAGAGACTGTCTTCACTTGAGCTTATCAGGGAAAGTTCTATTACAGAGGAAGAAGGACCTATGACACAATTCTAGAGCACAGAAATGAGATTTTCTGCAACACTGACAGCGTATGAGGAGGACTTAGTCCTGTAGTTATTTGAGGCAAAAAGACCAGAGGTTGCAAAGACACTGGAATAACACAACATGTGATCATGTCTGAGTGTCAGGAATACTAAGATGAACATGGAGAGCTCCTCTTCCTGCAATGAAGGTGCAGAGGTGGGCCACGATCAGTTCGTTTGTTATTATTTTTTCTACTAAGATAGTGACACTTTAGGCACAGTAGGAAGTTTTATTTACCCTCCCTATGTCTGTGTTCCTCATCTGTAAGACACATGGAACCATATTACCTTCCTCGGAGGGTAAAGATTAATGAGAATTCATGCAAAGCACTCAGCTAGTGTCTAACAAATAATCACTGCTCAAAAAAACATGAGTGGGCAGTTGATTTTTGGTGTATTTTTAATTTTTGTTCGTGGAAGTTTGTTGTTTTCATTTGTTTTGTTTCATTGTGTTTTCAAATTTTTAAAAATTTTTTCCACGTTTTTATTAATGTATTACAGTTGTACATGATGGTGGGATTTTGGAAAAAATTTCATTCTAACAATTTTTGAAACAGGTACAGTCTCCGACTCCACGGATAAAGTGCGTACACAGAATCTTAATTTCTTTTTCCTTTTAAACACCTGCATTCCTCAGAGTCTAGGCAAGAGTTCCTACAGTTGTTGCTGCGGGGAGCCTGCCCTCTAGTGGTCTCATGCTATCATGCAGCCAGATGGAACAGCCACTCACAGTGCTCCAAGGACAGAGAAAATATACCTAAGAACAAGGAAAATAATGAACAGCAAACCAGAAAAAATTCAATAGTGGGTCTATAGTGAATTATTTTGTTTAATTGATAACATAATACTATCATTAGATTAACAGGGCAAAACATGAGATCACAATGGCCCATTATTTTACCATAGGCCTCTTTAAAAAAAAAAAATACAGGGCCCCTCCACATCTTATGTTCTTCAAAAGGGAAATAAAATGATAATTTTTGGAATAAATCGCAGACCACAAAATCACTGTGAAAACCATCACAAGCCTGTACATTCTGAGGTTTACAGATTTATGAGTATATATAATTCTCATGTAATCTTTCTTTCTCAAGAGAATATATGATTGACAGGGAGCTCCTGTGGGTGAGTTTTAGATTCACAAACCTATATATTTTCTTATAGATAGTTTTTAGAAGTCTCCAAAAATCTGAAAGAACCGTGAGCAAAGTATGATACAGTATTAGCCAGTAATAGTTCAAATGAGACTGTAAGATATCAAATTTACCACAAGAGAATTACATCATACCTAACATTTAAATCCCAGGCCCAACAGTCTATGTGTCAAAGTAAAATCTCTCTTTATCACTGGTTACCTGGGCTGCACATCTTGACTGACTCAGGAAAACTGAAATGAGATTTTCTGCCCTGTGACAAAAGCATATAAGAAATGTTCAAGTCATGTCACCAGGAGCAACTGACAAGAAAATGTGTAAAGGAAGGAAAATGAACATTCAGCTTAATGATTTATGCACAGATATCACCAAGTAATGCAAGTAAACAAAAGGACATGGTTATTGTATTCAAAGAGCTCACAAACTTGGAAATAAAAGCATTTCAATATTGTTCTAAACAAAATGAGGGAGGGCACCTTTCAGATTGGAAGGACAGTTGCATGTTTCTTGGAGTAATACTTGAACTAGCCTTATACGATGGGAAGGATTTGACAGGCAGGTGAGAAGGGAAGATGTTTGAGGCAGAGGGAATTTTAGCCAGCATTCAATACTTTTGGTGGTTGAAGAATGACTGGCACTGAACTTTACTGAAGCTAATTGCAATTGAAATGAAAACCTGAAAGTTGAAGACAGAACAATATACTGGACTTCCATCTGCAAGCAAAGAATAATATGAAGGGGGAAAAGTAAAGAAGTAAGGAACATGAGCAGAGCTTTGTTTCAGAAAGTTTTTTGTGCTGGCAACTTGTAAGTTGAATTGAAAAGAAGACAGCTGGGGGCAAGTAGACTGCACAGAATAGAGGAAGAGAGACACATTACAGGCTCCTATTCCAACAGTGAAGGGAGACATCAAATACAACTGAGGGAATTTAGCTGGAAAAGTGATTGTCCACATTTTCCCCAAACTAAAAGCCTGAGAGTTAAAATACCCCTCTGCCCTAGTGTCTTACTTCAGGTTTTGCATCTAGAAGGGAATTCCACAGACTGGGAATTTATGAAGAATGGTTTATTTGGCTCATGGTACTGGAGGCTGAGAAGTCCAAGAGCATGGAGTTGGCATCTAGTGAGGGCCATTGTGTGATGTCATCTCATCACAGAAGGCAAGAGTGCAAGAGAGGGGAAGGCAAGACGGCCATAGAGGGCCATCTTTCACTTTGATAATGGCCCACTCCACTCTCTTGAGAAATTTTGTACTCCCATGAAAA
This sequence comes from Glaucomys volans, assembly GCA_020662805.1. Taxonomy (NCBI): domain Eukaryota; kingdom Metazoa; phylum Chordata; class Mammalia; order Rodentia; family Sciuridae; genus Glaucomys; species Glaucomys volans. The sequence continues at coordinate 21,860 of JAJEJO010051138.1, read as the reverse complement.
CATGAATCCAGTCACGAGGGCTCTGTCCTCATGATCTTATAGCCTCTTATTAGGCTCCACCTCCCTGTTGCTTTGGGGATTAGGTTTCCAGCACATGAACTTTGGGAACACAGTCAAACCCAGCACCGACTCTAGGAGGGCAAATGGGAATGGGATATGAGAATTCTTAGGAAAGCAGTATGTGTTATTTAAAAAAATATACATTATTGTTTATCCCAGTCTTATTGAGATATAATGAACAAATAAAACTGCATATATTTAGGGTATACATTGTGATGTTTCAATATAGATACACATTGTGCAATAATTACCACAATCAAGCTAATCAACATAACCTTGCCTCACAGTTATCATTGGTATATGTGCGGTAGGAACATTTGAGATCTACTCTCAGCAAGTTTCAAGTGTGCAAGATATTATCACTAACTACAGTCAGCAGGCTGTTCATTAGGTCTGCCCTACTCATTCATGTAACAGCAGATTTGAACCCTTTACCATTTCATTTCTTCCTCATCTTCTAGCTCCTGGTTGCCATGGTCCTATTCTGTTTCCAAGAGTCTGACTTTTGTTTTTTAGATTCCACACTGAAGAAGCAGTTGTGCAGTATTCATCTTTCTGTGTCTGATTTTCTACATCAGCAAAATATCCTTAGGTTCATCCATGTCATTGCAAATGGTAGAATTTCCTCATTTGGTAAAGTTAAAAATATTTCATTGTAAATATACATTTTCTGTATCCATTCACTTCTCACTGAATATTTATTACTACCATATTCTTGAAGCTATTATCAATCCTGCTGCAATGAACATGGGATTTCAGATCTCTCTCTAATTTAGTGATATTTCTTTTGAATAAATACACAGGAAGGGGATTCCTGGATCACATGTTAGTTCTATTTGTAATTTTTTGAGGATCCTCAATACTATTATCCACAGTGACTGTACCAATTTACTTTCCCATCAACAATGTAGAAGAGTTCCCTTTTCTCCACATCTTAGCCAACACTTGCTGCCTTTTGATTTTTGGTATAAATTAATTCATAAACTGTATGGTTTATTTCCATAAAAAGAGAAAGCTTTTCTATTTTTCATAAAACTTAAAGAGGGGAGAATAATGAGAACAAATCTCACTGTGAATACACTGGGTAGATGAAGTACACTAAAAACACAGCAGGTGAATTTCAGTTTTGTTTAGAGTTCAATCATCCAGGTGTGGATGTTTAATGAGGTGGAAGCAGGGATGTGTTGTTGTAAAGTTTACTCAAAATTCGAAGCAGAGCTGTCCAAGAGAGGGTCTTGGAAGATATGCTTTGATGTAGCTTTGATATCCATTGAATATCCAAGAGGATCAAATAAGTTTCTTTAAACTAACAAGGCTTTGTGAAGATTTCAAGGACTATCTCAAAGACTGCTAGAGAGTAGCTCTGCCACAGCCTGAAATCTCAATCTGTTTGTGAAACTTGGTTCACATATGGTATGGAGTCCAGTCTTTGAGGCCAGTAATGCACATTTGTTCTCTGATGAGATAGAATGTAACATTTTCTTGGGAGGAGGGTCACACTCCATGTTCTTATTACAGCAAAACATGCCACTCATAAAGTACTGTGTGAAATCATTTCAAAGATTTGTAACACAGGTCCTCTGCCCATTTTTTAATAAAGCTCTTTGAATTTTTGCTCTTGAATTCTATGAGTTCCTTATACAGTCTGGATACTAACCCATTACTGAATGTGACGTTTGCATGATTTTTTCTCTTTCTGTCATTTGCCTTTACATTGTGTGGATTGCTTCTAATACTGTGAAGAAAATTTTCAGTTTGATGTACTCTGTTTATTTGTGTGTGTGTGGCTTGTGCTTTTGTTATCAAATTCAAAACATCATTGCCAATACCAATTTCAGGGAACTTCTTCCTAATGTGTTCTTTTTATTTATTTATTTTGATTCATTGTACACAAATGGGGTACAGCTGGTGCTGTTTCTCTGGTTGTACACAAGTAGAGTCACACCATTTGTGTAGTCTTGAAGTTCTATTGTTCACATTGTACGTGTAAGTCTTTGATCTAGTTTGAAGTAATTTTATATATGTTGTAAAAGAAGTGTTCAGTTTTATTTTATTTTATGTGAATATTCACTTTCCCAATGGCATTTAGTGAAGATTCTGTCATTTCCCCTCTTGCATACTCTTGAGTTTTTGTCAATTACTTTTTAATTACATATGCATGGCTTTGTTTATGTGCTCCCTATTCTGTTCCAAGTTTTATATTTGTCTCATACTGTTTTGACTGCCGTAGTTTCATAATAGAGTTGGGAAACAGGAAGAGTGATTTCTATAGGTTTGCTCTTTTTGTTCAAGACTGCATTGACTACTTGGGATCTTTTGTAGTTCCATACAATTTTTAGGTTTTCTATGTCTGTGAAAACTGTCACTGGAATTTGGATAAGGATTGCATTGACTCTGAAGATTGCTTTGCACATTTTAAATATACTTATTCTTCCAATGCTTAAGCTTAGACTATCTTCCTATTTGTGTATTCTTCAACTTGCTTTGTCAATGTTTTACAGATTTCAATGCAGTTCTTTTATCTCCTTCACTAAGCTTATTCCTATGTATTTTATTCTCTTCTTCTAAGATAAGTGGAAGTTTTTCAGATTTCTTTCTCCAATAGAAGAGAGTAAAGAAATGCTAATGATTTTCGTATGCTGACTTTACAACCTGCAACTTTGCTGCATTTATTAGTCATACAGTTTTTTGTGGAGTATTCATATAAGGATTCTCTACATATAAGATCATGTGCCCTGAAAACAAAAAAAAAATTAATATCTTCCTTTTGAACTTGAGTTCTTTATTTTAATTTCTTGCCTAATTGCTCCAGTTATGGCCTCCAGCATTATACTGAATAGAAGTGGTGAGAATGGACATCCTTGTCATGTTATCAATGTTATAGGGAAAGCATCCAACTTTTTACCACTGAGGAGGATGTTAACTCAGACTTATGAGACATGGCCATTCTATACCTAATTTGAGGAGTATTTATCTTAAAAAATGTTGAATTCTGTCAAATGCTCTTTTGCTATCCATGAAAATTTTAAACATGTACATATATATGTGTGTATGTATATGTATATATAAGAGTGGATAAGAGAAGTGTAAAATAAATATTAGTCCAAGGGGTAAAAGAATGTAAAACATTTAACCCACATTTTTTTCCAGAGGGAAAATCCTTTATCAACCATCAAACTAGCAGTAACCAAAATAACAGCATTTTCACTTATTCTTCTTATAATGGGTCATGGGGGTTAAAACTCTAGATACTAGGAGAAATTTTTAAAAGATATAAAACCATTTTAAATGTCAGTATTTACAGTGTTCCAGAAGTTAAAACCTTTCCTTCTATAACACAATGAAATATTTGAGATGTAAAATTGCATAAGAGGCTACATGTTTTTTTTTTAAAGTTCTTTTTAGGGGTTGACAAGAAAACACTCCTAGGACCAGTGGTGAAGGCAGAATACCTACTGAAGGTGCTTTATTTCTACCCACATATCCAAATATCTCAACACTTTCACCAAGACTGAGTAGGAAAGGACAAAATACAATGAGAATTTCTACTGTTGAGTTTGGTCAAAATAGAAATGTTTTGTTTGGAATTTTACTTTTTTCATTAGAACAATTTAAAAGGGTGTTGTTAAAGTTTGAGCACTTTCTGTTGCTCATCTGATATCATATAACAATTTTATTATATGTTTATCTGGAATTTAAATTATTACATTGAGCAATCTGGTTAATCATTACTTTAGGTTGGATATAATTAGTCAATAAATTTACAAAATGATGTGGAATTAGACCCATCTCTGTCCCATTTCAGAGCAAAATTGCCCCTTGCTGCTTTGCAGGGCCATATTCTCTAAAGCTCTATTTTTATATCAGAAGTGCTTCCAAAGATCAGGGGAAGACTAACTTTGTGAAATCACAGGGTTTTTTTATTCATTTAATTTTGATCCATTGAACACAAATGGAGTACAGCAATTGTTTCTCTGGTTGTACACAAAGTAGAGTCACACCATCTGTGCATTCATACATGTACACAGGGCAATGATGTCTGTCTCATTCTGTTATTATTCTTGCCCCCCTACCCCAACCCCACCCCTCCCTTCCCTCTATGCTGTCTATCCTTCCTCGATTCTTGCCACCCTTCTCCCCCGCCTTATGCATCATCATTCACATATCGGAGAGACTATTCAGCCTTTGGATTTTTGGGACTGGCTAATCTCACTTAGCATGACAGTCCACACTCATACATTGCTGGTGGGATGGCAAGTTGGTGCAGCCACTCTGGAAAGCAGTGTGGAGATTCCTTAGAAAACTTGGAATGGATCCACCATGTGACCCAGCTATCCCACTCCTTGGCCTATACCCAAAGGACTTAAAATCAGCATACTACAGTGATGCAGCCACATCAATGTTCATAGCTGCTCAATTCACAATAGTTAGATTGTGGAATCAACCTAGATGTCCTTCAATGGATGAATGGCTAAAGAAACTGTGGTATATATACACAATGGAATATTACTCAGCCAAAAAGAAGAATAAAATTATGGCATTTGTAGGTAAATGGCTGATGTTGGCGAATCACAGTTTTATTACCAACAGTCAGTTACACAGTTCTTTAGCCAATGAACCCAGATATTCTGGTAAAACTATGCATGCAGGAGAGCAGAGAAACCTCCATTTGTATTTTCTTGCAACATATTCTCACCAAATACACATCACACATTCCAAAATTTCATGGAAATATAAAGAATCTTCTGCCCTCTCTTCACTTCTCACAGGTTTCTCCATAAAAACATAGTAGTGAATTAATTACTTCTTAAATATCAATAGTCTTGATATCTTTCTAGATTACATTTCTTCACTTGGAAGTATTACAACCAACAGGACCACTATGTACATGCACACTGCCTCCCTTGGACTTTTTCCCTCACATATAGTGTGAGACAGACCATGATTCTGAATACAATTTTCTCAACGTGGCACAGATAAAGTTTTCAGAGTGTATTTAAGAGTAGGACAGTCTCAACCTGATCAATTTGATCAATAATAAGTTTGGCACTTGAATTGGAGATGAATAGTTTTAACTGGAGACCTTAAGTATAAAAGAGAGGATTTCATGCATTAAATAAAGAGTGAGGATAATCTGAAAATTGTTACAGTTTCCAGAGTTGACTTGAACAAAATACCTGTAGGTATATGTTGACATTTATTAATTTCAAGAAATCTGGAGAAAGAATTGTTTGGGGGACATATCTAGAGATTGATGTGAATAGGTAAGTTTAGAAATATTTTGAAAATATCCAAGGAGAAACTATCTCACAAACACTAATCTTAAGCTCAACCTGAGTTCTCCCTGAGAAAGGGAAAGTACAGGTAGGCATTGTAGGTCTTTATCTGTGCCCTTCCCTGAAGCAGGTTAGATTTGAATGATGGGTGTGTAGTTCAAACATTCTTGTTAGATTTTGTTATGGGCCAGGGTATATGAGTAATGACCAAACAGAGTCCATTTTACCTTGAGACTCCATGGCATGTAAGAAATGCCTCTCCCATGGGAAAATCCCCACCTCTGTACCTATCAACAGTTGCTTAGTGTGGCATGTTTGGCAATACAAAATGCAATTCTTACACAATATAAAATTGTTCTCCCTCTTGGGCAATCTACCCTAATGGCATAGAATGCTAGTGCTTGTTTAAATGTTAGTAACCATTCTATAAAATGTACTCCACACTTCCCCTTCTGCATATGATTTTAGATCTCATGATTTGTTTGTGGTATTGAATCATAACAGTCACTTATGATTAATGAACTAAAATATTTTGCTAGTGACCTAGAAAAGATTAGCTCTGACTCTTGGAGGGGGTCAAGAAGTGCAGACCTGCAATTTGCCTCCTGGCCCACCAGCTGGTGAGCAAAGGAAGCTTCATCTCTTGCATTGAGATAGACTTGGTGATTTATTGCAATCTTGCCTTAACAATTTGTCACTTGCAAATGGTAACTCACTGCAAAGGAATATAAAGGATGAGAATCTCATTCTTTTGCTGTAGAGCCTCATGCCTTCTACCTGCACCAAGCCAGCTTACCTCTAGCCCCACCACTCTCCTTCCCTATGCAAGCCAGTGAAGACCAGGCTGAATTGTTTGCTTATATCAACTTATTTCATTTGTTGATTTGAATGTCCATTTACTTGTTCCTTTCCCCACTATAATTAAGCTATATATTCTAGAGCAGAGATTCTGTTTTTCTACATCAATTCATTACAAACACATAGAAGAGTGACTGTCATCTAGGTATTCATTGACTCACTGGATGTCTGACCTCCTTTATTTTGACAACCTTGAAGGGAGCATACAGGTTATTTTGATTTCTTCTAAATATTTGTAATGGCACCTCAGTAATAATCTTTAAGAGTTAAAATCAGCATACTTTAGTGATACATTCATATCCTTGTTTATAGCAGCTCAATTCACAACAGACAAATTAAAGAATCAACCTAGGTATCCAGTGACCAATGAAAGTATAAAATAAATGTATATACACAATGGAGTTTTTCATGTGGGGGAACTGGAGATTTAATTTAAGGATTTAAGGGTGCTTTACCAGTGAGCTACATCCTTCCTGTCCCCGTTTTTTGGGGGTTTTTTTATTATTTTTTTTTTTGAGATGGGGTCTCACTAAGTTGCTGAGGCTGATTTCGAACTTGTGATCTTCCTGCCTCAGCTTCCCAAGTCACTGAGATTACAGGTGCATATGCATCACATGCCCAATTCACAATAGAGGTTTTTTTAAAAAATACTTTGTAGTTGTCAATAAACCTTTATTTATTTATATGTGGTGCCAAGAATTGAACCCAGTGCCTCACACTTGCCAGGCAAGCACTATACAACTGAGCCACAATTCCAGCCCCCACATTCGTGTTTTATTCAGTCATAATCAGTAATGAAATTATGTCATTTTCAAAAAAATGGATGGGATGAAAAACATTATTTTAAGCAAAATAAGTCAGTCTCAGAAAGTCAAGGGCCATATGTTTTCTCTCATATGTGAAAGGTAGAAAGTAAAAAGAAAAAAGTGGAAGTGGAAACTCATGAAAATATAAGGTAGATCAGTAGAATAGAGGAAGGGGATTGGAGTGAGGAAAGAAAGGAGGGAAAGGGAAGGTACTGGGGATAAAATTGACCAAATTAGATTAAGAGTATGTATAAATACATCAAAATTAGTTTACTATTACACATAATTATAATGCATCAATAAAAGGGGAAACACATAAATAAATGCATATTTCTGAGCCAGGCATGGTGGTGCACATGTGTAATCCCAGCAACTCAGGAGGCTGACCCGAGAGAATCACAAGTTTGAGTTTAGCCTGGGCAATTAAGAGCCTGTCTCAAAATACAATAAAAAGGGCTAGGAATACATCAGTGTTGGAGCACCCCTGGTTTCAATCCCCAGCATAACACAAAAATAAATAAATAAGCAAACAAGCAAACAATCAAACAGGCATACATTTCTCATTGCCAGTAGCCACAGATAAACATATGGGATGAATAACAAGCAAAGGAAGACTTTAAACATTTAGAGATATTTTAAATATTTCAAGTAAAAGTTAACATTTTTGCTCATGAGGTGCACATTAAACTGTTATCTCTCAGGTCCTGACTTGACTCTCCACATCTTTGTCTTTTCCTTTTCCCTGCAATGCCTCCTTGCTATGTAATCTTAGTACTTTCAAGCCTTTCTAACTTTCTCTTGGCCCATGTTTGGCATCCTGAATCTCTGTTTCTTGAGAAATGAAGTAAACACTATTAACTATTAACCCTCTTCTCTCTTGCACTTCACAAGAGAACTAAAATGGATTCTAACTTTGGTGATAATGATTCATGTTTTACTAAACACTGAGAAGTTGACTTGCTTCCCAGAGGGAACTGGGGATATGACCCTTTAACATAACAAGATTTCACTCCATTCCAGACTATTCAAGAACTATTTTTATTCACTACAGCGAATAGAAAAATCAAATTATAGATTGGACAGAAAAAAATCTTTGAGTTTTCTCACACAATGAACTTGAGATATGTATTTAGAGGCAAATGGAACAAGGAAGGAATATTTTATTTCCTTACGCTGTTATTATTTCATCTGAATTGTTTTTCCTCTCATATTGGAAGAGACATCCACATGAATTAAAGACTCCATCTAAACCATAATCATTAAGAAAGCAATCAGAGTTGCCCTCCCAATACAGGGATGTTGTGACTAGAGAACAGGTGATCACTGGGGGGCCCATATTGAAAGATGGTACCTTAGGTGATGCTACAAAGAACACCCATGCACCTGGGAGGTCATGATTCATCAAATGTTAACAAAGTCAGATAAAGTAAATCTTGAAGACTCAATTGTTGAAAGATGGAAAAAGAGTAGGAAAGGGAGGAAGAGAAATCAAAAGAGTAAACAAGTTGACCTTGCTTATTTTTGCTTATTTGGCTTTTGCATGCCTTGCAACAAACTAAATTGGGATTAACTGTGTTTCATTTGACTTGTCATTTCATTAGAGAATAAAGATTCTGCTTCTGTTGGAAGAATTATAGTCCTGAGGTCAATATTGTAACCAGGCATCAATCAAGACTAATATCAGGCAGAGTTTAATAAAAATTTTGAATCCTCCCTCCTTGGGTAAAGGAAAGCCTAAAATGGGTTAAATTCAGAAGCAGGCTTCATGAATTCTATGTCACTACTCAAGTACTTGGAGATCCTGCCTCAATAATGCACAGATTCTAGAATGTAGTTTTTTTCTTTATTAACATCTTTTTCTTTATTAACATGTACTTAAGGAAGCAATCTTAAATACACAGAAGTCTATTATAGAACAGATAATATTGGGTTATAAAAATAAACATATTCCATTGTGTATATATACCACAGTTTCTTTATCCATTCATCTACTGAAGGGCATCTAGGTTGATTCCATAATCGAGCTATTGTGAATTGAGCAGCTATGAACATTGATGTGGCTGCATCACTGAGGCAATCTGATTTTAAGTCCTTTGGGTATAGGCCAAGGAGTGGGATAGCTGGGTCAAATGGTGGATCCATTCCAAGTTTTCTAAGGAATCTCCACACTGCTTTCCAGAGTGGCTGCACCAACTTGCACTCCCACCAGCAATGTATGAGTGTACCCTTTTCCCCACATCCTCGCCAACACCTGTTGTTGCCTGTGTTCTTAATAAAAGACAATATTACTCAGCCATAAAGAGTAATAAATAAAATAAAATAATAATGCAATAAAATTATGGCATTTGTAGGTAAATGGATGATGTTGGAGAATGTTATGCTAAGTGAGATCAGCCAATCCCAAAAATCCAAAGGCCGAATGGTCTCTCTGATAAATGAATGATGATGCATAATGTGGGGGGGAAGGGTGGCAAGAATGGAGGAAGGATAGATAGCATAGAGGGAAGGGAGGGGAGGGGGCAGGGTGGGGGGTAAGAATAATAACAATGTGTGACAGATACCATTGCCCTGTGTACATGTATGAATGCACAGATGGTGTGACTCTACTTTGTGTACAGCCAGGGAAACAATAGCTGTACTCCATTTGTGTTCAATGAATCAATAAGTAAATAAAAAAAATAGCATAAAAATAAAATAAAATAGCAAAAAAATAAATAAATAAATAAACATATATTTGGTCTTCATTCTCTGTTCTTGGCAGAGAGCTTCTAAAACCCTTAAACCTTTCTGGGCCATAAGGGTGATAAAAGCATTTTTTGTTACAATATTTGGGGTTTTCTCCCAAAACTCTCAAAATAGCTTTGGAGCAATAAAAATAAATGTAGCCTTTTTAAAAAAATTTATGACAAGTCCCATTCAACCATACCTGAAGTCATGCCAATGATGTGACACTTGATGGTCCCCAAGATAGACTGGAAACCAAGTTCCATCATCAATAGCCAATGCTTTAATTAAATATGCCTTCATACTGGACCTCCATAAAAAGTGGAGTTTTCATACTGGACTTTCAAAAAAAAAGGTGAAACTGAACTCAGCAGGCCACTTTAACTGATAGGATGGTCATAGCTGTAGTATATGATGAAACAGATTTAGAGAAACAGAATAGAAGCCCAGAAATTTTCTCCCGTGGTTGCAATGACATACAATAAATCATAAGGGGAGATGGAGGAAGTGGTATAGAATATTACCATCTGTTTCCAGTTCCCTTTTAAAATGAAGAAACATGATCTCAATGATTAGGCCGCCTGATTTTGCAGAAAACATTCTCCTCAGTTCTGTATAGACCAAAAAAGTTAAAGACCTCTTTACTTCCTTACCTTTCTCCACTTGATTCTAACCTAAATATGTTCTCCAAGACATTGGTACAGGCAATGATTTTCCAGTTGGGACCAAAAGCTGGACATTTCCCAAAAGCATGGGAAACAAAAGTAAAATTGATATTTGGATTATATCTAACTAAAAAGCTTCTACACAGCAAAGGAAACAACGGAAGAAAGAGATGATCTACAAAAAAAGGAGAAAATATTTGCCAACTATTAATCTTATGGAGGGTTATTTCCTGAAATATAGAAGGAACAAAAAAAACCCTTAACAACAACAAAAACCAAATAATTCAAATGAAAATAGGTATATGATCTGAATGGACAGCTCAGAGAAGAAAAATGCAGATGACCAATAAATGTATTTCAAAATGCTAAATGTCATCAGCCATCAAAGAAATGCAAACCAAAACCATTTCATCCCAGTTAGAATGACTATTATCAAAGAAAAAACAAAAAATAAAAATTAACAAATGCCGGTGAGAATGTAGACGAAAAGGAACTCTTATATACTGATGGTAGAGATGTAAATTAGTACAGCCACCACGAAGAACTATAGAGAGATTCCTCAAAACTACAGTATATCAATCAACCATACTCCTGGGTATATATCCAAAAATAATTAAGTCAGTGTACAAAATAGTCAGTTACACAGACTGGATGTTCAAGTCACATAACTAAAACAAGGAACCAGCCTAGGTGTTCAACAACCAACAGATGGATAAAGAAAATATGGTATACATACACAATGGAGCATTATTCAGTCATAAAAGAAAGAAAGATGTCCTGTCATTTTTAGCAAAGAAGGAATTGGAGGAAATCATGTAAGCAAAATAAACCAGATATAGAAAGACCAGTGTCGGGGTGCCCACTGGCCGGGGCTGGCGGCGCGCTCCCAGAGGCTGGCGACCCCCGCACCGGGAGCAGAGGCGCGCGTCCAGCCCCTCCCAGGGAGGTGCCTCCGACCAGACCCTGGTGCCTCCATTCTGCCCCCCCCAGCCATGCTGACTTGGACAGCTCCCGCCCCACCCCCACCTTCCAGAGGGTGGGTGGGTTTGCCCACAGACAGGATGTCCCTGTAGGGGCCAGGTCCGAGGCCACGTGAGGAGGCGGGCGGGCCCAGAGCCCCTCCTCACGTCTTGCCAGCCACGCTGGCCTGTCAGGGTGCCCGGGGCCCCAGGCTAATGCGAGGTCTTCTCCATTGGCCAAGACTTCTGCATGCTCAGTGCGTGATCACTGAGTGTCTAGGCTCCGTGCAGCTTATAGTCCACGCGCTAACCCCGTGGCCAGCTCCCTGATTGGTTGTTGCTGCATATATATACTGCACTACTTCCCTGTTGGGGGGAGGAAGAAGGAAGATTCTGTAAGGAGATGGCCATCGTGTGAATAAAGCTTCTGACCAGCCTACCTATCCGTAGGGTTAGGGTTAGGGTTAGGGTTAGGGTGGCAGGCAAGACGTGAGGAGGGGCTCTGGGCCTGCCGGCCTCCTCAGTGGACTCTGGACAGCCCCAACACGGACATCCTGTCTGTGGGCAAACCCACCCACCCTCCGGAAGGTCGGGGGGCGGGAGCTGTCCACGTCAGCTTGGCTCCAGCAGGTGCTTTCCAAGGCCCCCGCTGTGGCTGTGCAGCAGCTGCCTCCTCCAGCCACTATGCCGCCGCCTCTTCATGTCCTGCGCGGTGGGCAGAACGGAGGTGCCAGGGTCGGTCAGAGGCACCTCCATCGGAGGGGCCGGGCCTGCGCCTTCCTTCAGGGGCACGGGGGTCGCCAGCCGCCCGGAGCGCGCCGCCCGCCCCAGCCGGTGGGCACCCCGACAGACCAGTATCTTATTTTCTCCATTAAAAATTATTTTGACAGTTTGAGCTGTATGTAAAGTTGTGATTACTAGGAACTGGGAAGGCTGCTGATGTGGAGGGGGTGGAAGGAGGAGGTATGGATATGATCGGTGCAGGCTGTATGGATTTAAGGAAATATCACAGTGAATCCCATTAAGATACCTAATTAATATGTCGATTAAAATAGATTTTTAAATAAAATTTAGAATTAAAGGAAAAAGTAATTCAAAGTACTAAATGAGCAATTTTTAAAGAATTAGGCTGTGAAACAGAAAAGTTGAGGCACGCGGAGGCTTAATGAAGATCCTGCGGACACAGTTGCTATGTTTGAAGGTTCCAGGACCTGTGCCTTTGAATATGCCCCTACCTGCCAATGATCTGCCCTCCCTGAGAGGGTTCTCTGAGTGGAGGGTTTTATGGACAGCAGCAGCCCAATGCAGACTCAGAGCCCCAAAGCTCAGTTCTTGGGACAGGGCCCTGTCCTTGGAGGAAGAAGCTGCTCTGCAGGAGGAGGTATGTGAATGCCACTTCAGGGTACTGTCCTTGCAGCCCAAACCATCATGCTGAAGGCCAAATTCCTTCAGCACCTGCAGCATCAAGTCCCAGACCTGGGTTCAGAAGGTGAGCAGGAGAAATGAATGAACAATCCCAAAGGTTGCTGCACCAAGGCCAGCCTGAAGACTTTGATGAAGCTGAGGATCTGTCGTTGCCACATGCCCTGCTTTTCCATTCTGCACCTTCCCCATAAGCAGCGAGAATTCAGGGATCAGTTGGTGGTGGCAGCTCCCCTTTCAAAACAGCATCACAGTTCTTCCTGTTCCTGGAAGAGTGACTATGGGACCCAACTCAGTGGGTCCACCTCTTGGTGAGAATCAAAGTAGAAGATAACACCAAGAAGAGTTGTGACACACGGCCAAGATTGTTTGGAACTGGGAAACTGTTCCAAAAGCTGTGTTGGCTGCCTGAGCAAGCCGCAATTTATTTGGCAGAGAATGCATGATATGGTCCAGGAAAGACATCATCACAAACAGGGGTGAGGACTTTCCTACACAAGAAAGTCTGACATGTTCCTTTCTACTTTTCATAATATGAAAATTAGGCATCAGTTTTTCCCTGCACGGAGATTTTAGTATTACAATGAAGTAAAGTGCCACTACCTGTCACTAGCACACACTCCTGTTGGATAGCTTGGGGAATGCTACTTCTGAAAAACAAGTTTTAGGTTTTTTAGAAAAACAGCTTTACCTCATTAATCTGGAATACTGAATAGGAGACTGTACACACCCAGTATTCTTAGGCTTCTGGCAGGAATTCTGTCACATCCTTACTTGTCATGCTGCCTTCTGCTAACATCTGCAGCAGCAGTGCCTGTACCTGAAGAAGGACATTACTCTGCACCCTGTGGCCCAGGACTCAGCTTGCCCAGACCCAGACTATGGCTCTGGATACAGACATTCAGTGGTGCTTCTTTCTGTACCTGTCTGCCAAACTGCAGTCCCAACCTGTGGAGCAAGGACCACTAGGGGCACTGCCAAGGGACTTCCAGCCTGGCTAATAGATGCAGAGGAGCCCACAACCAATGCCATGTCCCATGCATTCTGTCCATCTGGTTCTGAGCATCACTTACAAAACAAATCATAAAATTGGAAATTTCAAGGCTAAAGATGTGGATGGACATTTCTCAAAAGAATACAGCTATGGATTAGATAGAATTTGTCCCCCAAAGATTTATACATGCAAAGATTGGTCCTCTGGAAGTATTGACTGGTGGTGGACCTTTAAGTGCTGGAGCAGTGGAGGGTGATTTAATCATGAGTCAAGAGAGTCAGGGCAACTAGTGTAGTTCCTGAAGGAGCAGGCTCCTTTGCTCAAGAATGGGTTGTTATAAAGGAGCAAGCCTGGCCCTTCCCCACTCCCTTACTTTCTCTCTTGTCATTGGCACATGCACATACCATGCTATAATGCAGAAGACCCTCACCATGAACTGAAGATTTGGCCACCAATCTTACACTTTCAGCCTCCAAAGTGTGTGTTAAATACATCAACATTTCTTTACACATTACCTAGCACCAGTTATTATATGACAGCAACATAAAATGGACTAAGCCGGAGATACACAAGTTTCTCTGTATGAGAAACTTGAAATTTGAAAAGTTCCCACATCACTTCAGTGAAGATGGTTAGTATCAAAAAGATTGAAAGTAACAAGCATCCACAAATATGTGTACAAAACAGAATCCTTACCCAGTGGTGATGGGAATGTAAATTAGCACAGCCATTATGGAAAACAGTCTGGAGGTTTCTTTAAATTATTAAAAATATTGCCGGATGGATGGCTTAGTGGTAGAGCATTGCTTTGCATGCAGAAGGCTCTGAGTTCAACAGCCAGCATAAAAAAATCATAGATATAGTTTTATATATATAGTACACACACACACACACACACACACACACACACATTACTAAGAGGACTTGAGATAGTAACTGAACATTTTTCTTCAGATAGTTGAACACATTGGCTTTTAGAGTGAATATTTCCCCTTTTACCACTGAATAGGGTATAGTGAAGGCCACAAGGAGGGGTGAAGAACTGTCAGGGAGATGTTTGGAGAGATGCCAAATCCAGCTTTGTCATTCATGCAGAATCCACTGGACTTCCATTGTGTAATGGTGTCAGGAAGGATCAGACCCAGGTTGGTTACTCCTGTGGAGCTAAAAGAGGAGGTTCAGGTAACACTGAAGAGAGGAGCTGTCACCATGTCACACCTCATCCCATCCACTCAAAGGTTTAAGGACTTTCCTGTGACTATTCAGTGCTACTAAACTACAGTAGACAAATCCTCTTCTTATCCTATTCTTACTGTTTGCTCCATGTTACACATTATCTAAAAAGAAGCTCAAAATCAAGTCTTTGTGCTTAGAGGCTCTTATCGTAGTACTAAGTTATGTTTGCCTCTGCTCTGCTTCTTAATTTTGTGATCTCATCCTTTTAACCCAACATTTTATTGATGCTATGATTTTTCTTACAATTCCTGCCAAATTAAGAACTATTGAAATACTTGACATAGACATAAATCTCTCGTTTTCTTACAAAATACTAGGAAAGGTGCTTTATTCTGTGTTTTTATCTTTGTTATTGTTGGACACTATGAATGGTCTCAAATACCCAAGCATTTGGAAATGTTGGAGTGAGCAGGTGCATGTACTACGGACTCATTTAATTCACACAGAATACATAATTTAGGGTCTAATGTAGTCTACTTTTAACATACTTAATTTTTAGCACATTTGTCTGACTTTACTAATAAGCATAGAAATATGAACCACATAGGTATATTTCAAGTTTAAAATGTGCACATTAGTCTTGTACTTGAACTTTTTTGGTACTACTTAGAAACTCACTTTTTCCAACCTCCCTTTCTTCCTCCTTTCATTATTTCTTCTTTGTTCCCCTCTCTTTTACTTCCTTAACAGTTTATTTCCTCTCTTTCTCCTGTCTCCCTTACATCCATATGTCCTTGATGAGTGTCGTGTTCACCATGTCGTACAACAAAAAACAAAATCCCAGACTATTTTATATACAACGGTCCTTCCAACAAAGTCAAGTTCTTATGAAAATAATTGACAAAAAAGTAACAGATTAAGAAAAATAAGTAAAGAAGACATGAAAGAAAGGAGAAAGTGAAAGGAAGAAAAGAGAATTTAATGGAAACCTATCAGAGGTTCACAGAATTTTGACACATTCAGTCTTTAGGGCATGATCATTTTGCAAAGGCTGACAAGTACCATGAATACTGTCACTCAGGCAGAAAGAAAAATTAAATGAAGAAAAACAATAATAATAATTTTAAAACTCAGTTGTAATAAAATTCCAAACCCATGTTTCAGGAAAGGATTTCCTCAGTCTCAGTATAAAATCCACCAAGGACACATTCAGAACCTGATTCTGATAGGAGAACTACAGCAACAGCTAAAGGAGAAGATGTTAAATGTTCCTAACATAGAGAAATATTGTAATAAATATATAAGGCAAAAGGTATGTTAAGGAGCCTGATTTGATCATCCACAATCTATGCTTGTACTGAAACACCCAACTGTACCCCAAAATTGTACCTTAACATTGTATATACAATTATTATTTGTAAATTTACAAGTCTTAATAAAATAAAATGCAACATATTTGGAGGAAAGAAACAAATTATTAGTTATTTCACATTCAAAACCTCATACATTAATAATGAGATTATATTTTGAGGGCAATATATAATAATAATAGCAGTCATTACTTATAGAATTATCACTATGTCTCAGTATTAAGTACTTTTCATATATATTAACTTATCCAGTCCTCACAGAAGTCATGCCTGCTGTGTGTGTGTGTGTTTAAGAATAAAATGAGTATATTTCTATCAGACTACATGATACAGAAGATAGCGTGGTATGGATGGATAGTATGAACGACAAATAATACAAATATATTTTATTTGAAATAAACAAAAATGCTTACACAGCTTTCACTTGGAAAAAACTCCTGCTTGACTGTATTACTGAGCAAAGGCAAAGCTGAAGCACAAACACCCTTCTTGTTGAACGTGTATTTGGAGACAGGTACGAAGACACTACTTGTTTTTTTTTTTTAAATTGACCTTCCCTTAAGGCCTGGTCATAGAAGTGTAAATAATGTAAATGAATCCACCATTACCAGTTGTTCTGTCATGTCTATGTCACCTCATGTCTATGTCACCTGTGTATTCTGAGATCACACACATAGCCGCGGAAGGGTTGCTACATCACAGTTACACTTGATTTCTTGGCAGGCAAGACTGAGGAAAAGTAATTTGGAACAAGTTTTACATCCTATTTAGAAAAAAACACTAGTATTCCCTTAAATAACAGGTTATAATAGAAAGATACTGCCTGGAAGTTATCTCTTCACTTTAGTTCATCTTAAGTTTTTGTGATTTACAGAGTTGTTTGATTCATTTGCTTAGAGTACAAACGTGCCACAAAACATGAAAGCACAAGATATCTATTATTCCTTCAGTATCTGCATTTTTAGTTTATACTCTACTTCATCCACAGTATGTCAGCAGTTCTTGGATACTTAAAAAAAAAAACAAATGGATAAAACTCTTCTAAAAATGCAGATGTCTCTAACTACAATAGTACTGAATGGGAAGGAGACAACGAGGGAATGAAGAAAGCAAACATGTTCCGTGTGCAGGGAAAGTGGTTCAAGTCTTTAGATTTAAAAACAAGTTCCCCCAGAGAAGGTGGATGTCATAAAATTTCCAGAAAACTTCCTTTGCTCCCCAAATGGACCTGAAAACCTCAATCCAAATTTTTGAAAACTATAGTTTTGAGATGCTTTAAATGACCGTCAAAGCAGTCAGAGGGAGAAGGATGAATGTGTTGTCCATTTAGCTACAAACTGTAGCATAGCCTCCTTGGATTTTGGTGGATCAGAAAGAAGCACTGAAGTATCAGAAGTGCTTTGGATAAAAGGGGGTAAAAGTACTGAGCATATTATCTGTCTAAATCAGTAACAGCACTTCATGACTAGGAAAATTTTCTAAACAGTAAAATGACTCCAGAATAGATGGATTTCTCTTTAACACTAAGTGTAGCACAATTAACAAAAAGAAAAGAAAAGATGTACAAATAGATATAGTGAAAACAGAAGAATACAAGGCAGAGGACACAAAAAGATGAAGTCAATGCTGTAGGTTCAACACTATTCCATGAGGCTGAAAAATCTGTTAACTTTGAAAGCCCTAGCAAAATATCACTCTTGTTTATAAATCACTTATTTATCACATGACCACATGTTGAATCCTTTTCTTTCTACATACTAAAGAATCCTACAGTTCGCCTTCAAGCATTCTGCAATTTCTTTGCCAATCTTGTAGCTGAGTATCTTGTTCCAGTCGATTTTGGTGTGGGTAACTGGAAGCTGCCAGCACAAGGCCTTGAATGTGGTGTCCAACTTTGGTAGTTTTCACTAATTGCAGTCTGATATTCATTTTCTGCACTCTCTCTGATTTTAATAAACTCCTTGGCAGTTTGGACTTTATTTGAAACAGTTACTAAATCTTGTACATCTTTATGACTAGTCAACTGAATATTGCCATCATCTGCATAATAGTGAACCTGAATCTTGAGCACTCCAACCACCTGAGCTGTAGGTGGTGTAATAGTGAACTTCCACTCTGATCTCCAATGACCATTCCAGAAGTTTTTAGGCTGAAACTGGTGGCTTTCAATACATGCAATAATGGTCTGTTGCCCGTCTATAGTTTTAGCATAAACAGTACAGAAGCTGTTGGAATAATGATCTTTCACATAGGCTTTTACAGCATTGTCACAGGATTCTAAGACTTCAAACCTCCTTTACTTCCTGTGGTTGAGGATCACTTGTTTCAGTAAGAGATCACACTTAAAGGAAATTTTGTTTCTTGGATCTAAAAATCTGCTATTACCTAGGTCACCATGCTCTGTAATTAAGACCTGATCTTCACATACTATCCTCACAGGTGTGGATTGGGCCATGTTATACTGGGTAAATGCATGTACTGGTCCTTCCCTGAGGAGATTGTCATTGCTGAGTTGTAGCCAGACATCATTGAATATTTCATGAAACTCCCCTGGGGGTGCATGAGTGATGAATTTAGCAGCTATGAGTACCTTCTCCTCATCCGACACCTAATCCTCGAAGTCAGCCATCTTGGGCACCTGTGTGTGTTTTTGCTGAGAGCAGTGTAAATATTCAACTCTTCAGCGGAAAAGATAAGTTCACTTTTATTTTCTCTGCAGTGTAGGCTTTGCTTCAATTAGTGCCAGATGATTACTCCCTTTTCTGATTCAACAAAGATGCAAAATTCTCCCGCCTCTAAATACTACCAACAAAGTAATACCCGGTGGCACATCTGTGTGCTCAATTCTGATTCACTTTGAAGAGAGAGTGATTTTGCATGGGTGGGTTGAAGAAAAGAGAAGGAAATTGTAGCCTGGAAAACTAAGGAGAGTATGAGATAGTCCTATCATTTTTCTTTGGATGATGAAGTAAACTTCTGAACTTACTAACCTAACCTGCACCATTCTTGGGGTCTCTAACAAAGTCAAACTGGATCAGAGATTTTTTTCACCAAAAAATATTTTCTGAAGGCTGTCTTCAGAGTCTCATATTTAATATATTCATACAGGTTCTTTTTGGATATTTCTACCCTTTTGGCTGGAAAAACTACAATGCAGTTTCATCATCAAGAAATCTTCCATTCCTAAATACTTCAATATTTTTATGCAGAGACACATTTAGCACTGACAATGTGAAACAAATTGTCTCCCTGTGAAATACTTTGCCATTATACTAATCAATTTTCAACTACTGTATAAAATCCTCAAAATGATTTAGCAGTGTTTACTTGGAAAACTGAAAAAGCATTTGTTCTACTTCCATGTATGTGTTTTTAGTTTGTTTCCTGGGCTTCCCTCTCTATCTGTTGTCAACATTTACAAAGCAGAAGATTTGTATTCAGATGACATATACTGAAAAATTATGATGTGTACTCATATAATTATATCATCTAATTTACATCAAACTGACTCTGTACTTAGACATTAATGTAACTACTCTCCAGAAAGACAAGAGGCACAAGGAATTACAATCATTCTTGCAAAATAAATAACTTGATAACTGAATTAAAAAATGAATTTTTTCAATTCCCCATAATCCTTAAATTTCAAGATATGTAATTGGCCTTTTTTTAGCTTATCAACATTATTTTTATATACTAATCAAATATAGAGAAATATAGAGAAATCACTCAATATAGAAGATAAATTCCAAAATTATTTTGATGGGTTGCTTTTTGTCCTAATATCAAAAATGACTAAAAATTTTTATTCACTCTCTTTTTTGTGTAATTGAGTTAGATAATATACAAATATGACACTTGTTGGCATCCACTGAACAATATATCCAGAGTAAAACTATTAGTAATTGGGAACAAGAGCCATTGTAAATTATCCACAAGATTGGAAAGTACTTTCAAGTTTTGAAGAAATAATTCAGTTATAATATCTTAATCTATTAATATTTCACACAACCAAAAGTCTCTTTGGTGAGCAAATTCTGCATTAAGCTATCCTATTGGCGTTTTGAAACAATTTTACCTATGTTTAATATTTAAAACATTTATACGTAAGTCCAGAAAGCCTCCAGACTCTATTGGGAGTGTCCCATAGTGATGTGTCTTCTTCACATAGAAGCATTTTGACCATTATCCACTTTTAAACGTGGATTTTGTCACTGTATTTTCACATTTCTGTGCAAACATTCTACCAATGTAGAATTGGTAGAATTGTTACCAAACATAGTGAAAACACTCTACCAATGACAAACTATTCTCTTTAAATAAACAATTTCTAAAGGTCAGAGCTTGTAATCTTAGAAGAGTGTTATTAACCTTTAAGGATTCTGTGCCAGTTTTGATAAAATATTAGAGAATCTAGCATAGTAATTTCTCTGACTTTACCATTGCAATTTTAAACAAAGTGAAAAATAGTCATCTACAAACTTTTAAACTGGTAAAAAAATAATGTGAAACATTGCAATTGTAAGAAAATTTACCTCATTTGACATACATTTCTGGTGTTTTAAAAAGATGCTACATTTCCTTTTAAGTTCTAATGATTCAGCAGTGGAGAAAACAGATGAAACTCTCTGTTTCTATAGAGCTTACATTATAGAATATGTAGATAAAAGAGGAAGAATCGTAGGAAATGATTTTATAGACCTAAGAAAAGAAAACGGAAAGAGATTTGTAGCCTCAGATACACATTTAAAAATATTCTGATTGTAATAAGAATTCTTGATGGTTAGTTATTAGCAGATGAGTATGATGATTTAATAAATATTAATAAGATTACTCTTGAATAGAATGAGTGTAGAATCGAGGATAAACAGTGTGGGTAAGAGCACAGGGAGTCTGGCCCAAATTGTTAAGTTCATATTGCTCAGAAGGATCTTGATCATCAGTAGTAGGAATTAAAGCCTTTTGAATAAATATTGTTTAGGTTTCACTTAATAAACTTTTTTTTTCTTCCCCAAGTACTGGAAAATTGAACACTGATTCTACCACTGAGCTGCATTCCCTCCCCCCGTCCTTGTCAGGTTTCACTTATTTTGAATCAGGGTCGTCTTGAATTGTCAGTGCTGGCTTTGAACTTGTAATCCTTCTGCCCTGGCCCTCCCACTCCCTGGGAATACAGGCATGCACCGCCACACTTGACACACCTGAGGAGCAACAGAGGAGGGTAGCAAAGGGTTCTCAGTAACTTGCAGAGTGATGCTCAGAATATTTGCAGAAACATAAAAATATCTAATACCCAATGTAAAATGCAAAAATGGTATAAAATGAATAAATAAATGGATAAATAAGAAACTAAAACCCAATTTCTCAAAATGTGGTATCCACTTGTCAAAAATATCATCAATCTAGCAATGGAAGGGATTTACAATATAGTACATTTAGTGAAAAATCTAACTAAAACAAAAAATAAAGTAGTTTTTCTCTGCTCTTTATTATGAGGCTCTCGAAGAACTGACTAGACTTATTTAATACTTATGACTTATGGAATCTTGA